>WBZZ01006588.1:122500-130000 GCA_019918135.1 Paulinella micropora | reverse complement strand
ATCAATCTATCAGCGAAGTAGATGCCTGACATAGTCGGCACACAGGCACGCGGCAGAGTGAGTCAGATGAACATCACCAACACATGAGGACGGAGCTACAGGCACAAGCAAGATGGAGGGCAGAAGTTGTTGCGACTTCGTATAGAGACATATGCAGGTAGCGTTATTGAAAATGAGAACAATGTCTAGAGTGCAAGGATCGGTTTGTATTCAGTGAGAGCTAGTGGCTGCTGGCTGTGGCTTGTGCTTATGTGTGCAGGCGTGAAGCTGGCGCACAGCGGCGTGCCTGACGCGCTGGCCAAGATCTTGCTGGCAGCCTTGCCGCCCACGCGCCGCCCCAGCCTGCAAGGTCCGCTAGCTCCTCTGCGCTGCCTTGGGCTGCTCCTTGCTCATGACTTATACATGCATGCATACGTATGTGTATTTTTGTGTGCATGTGCTGGAGGAGGAGGGGGGGGGGCGGCTAGCGAGCAGGGGAGAAACGAGAGAGTATTTTATGCGGATGCAAGGAGTTGACGACGTGTGTGGTGCAAACAAGTGTCTGTCGCTGTGTGACTTGTGAGAGAGCTGTGCTGTGCTGGTCTAGTGTTGGAGGAGCTGCTTCGGGGGCCCGTGTCGGCGCGGCCTCGCCTGGTCACGCTGGCCGTCCAGACGCTCTTCCCCGCCACCTCGCCTACCGTCCGCGCCCTAAACCATACACCCCACAGCCTCCACCTGCCCTTGCCCTCCACCTTGCATACCCCCCCCCCCCCCCCCCCCCCCCCCCCCCCCCCCAAGCTCACACACAACCGCCACTTATCTCTGCCAGTAGCCACCCGTCACCTGCCCTTGCCTCCGCACCTGCCTTGCAGCTTGTCCAACTCACAAAGTAAACAAAAAGTCTTGCTGCAAGTGGTGAGAGCTGTTGCAGCCAGAGTCAAAGTCGGCACGTGTTAGCGGTCCCTAGCACGACCTTTGTGTGCGCGGGTGCCAGAGGACGCAGCTGCTGACCGGATACGCGCGCGAGCTGCTGGAGCAGTCCAAGTGCGGCGACAAGGCTGTGGCCAAGCTGATGGGTAGTCCTGCCCGGCCAGGCCCCTGCCCGACTGCCGCCTTGCGCCTCTTTCCCTCTGCTGTGTATGCGTGCACACGTATGCGTCTTGCATGTGGCCTATCGCCTGTCCATTTGTGCATGCGCAAGTATGCGTCTTACAAGTGCTGCATGGTATGTCGAAGGCAAGCCTTTTGAGAAAATGCGGCACAAAAATGACCCTTTTTTGAGAAAGGAATTATTTTGCTGTCGCACCGGATGTTATTGCGAACTCTGCTATTTTTGCAAACTTTGATTTTTGAGACATACTAAGGCTGCATGGGCACACGAGTATGTACTGGACAAGTTGAAGCGCCTTTTTCGTTCTTCAAGTCGTAGATAGCACATGGATTTAATTGATCCTTTGTCATCGTCTTCGCTTCGCTCTTACGGATATTCCTATAGCGATTCTAGTTTCTGTCTTCCACTATGGATGATTTGGCACATCGATCATAGGAATTTTCTGTTGCTCTCGCACCACCCAAACTCCCCCTTCCCGGAAGGTGCCTTGAATATGTGTGGCGCAGCTATGGTGTGTGTTGCGCAGGTGCGATCTCGTTCATTCGGCAGCACGAGCTGGCGGCCGAGTTCGAGTACGCCGCGCTCGTGCCGCCGCTGCTGGCCACAAACCACCACGGGCTGCCCAAGGACCTGTGGGCCCTGCAACTGGTAATGTGCACCCCAAGCCGTGCGCACAGCGCTTCACCCGGCACATACAAGCAGCCAGCGATAGCCTGCCTTCCCGAATCAGCCTTTGCGATGTTGCGCTTGGAAAGATTTGTGCTGTCTTGTCATGGCTTTGTTGTTGTTGTTGTGCTGCTGTTGCTGCTGCTTCTACGATTGTTATTGTTGGTGTTTTTTTTTAGGTGTTGTAAAGAAGAGAGAGAGGAGAGAGAGAGAGAGAGAGAAATATATATTGATAGGGCAAAAGAAAACTCTTTGGTGCCCCACCACAAAAAATATTGTCTGTTTCACCAGAACAAAAATCTTCCATTTGTTACTTCATGAATTGGCACTACTTCACCACTCTACACAAACAAGCAGACACATAGCAGTGACGCAAAATCGCGGCCATGTGCAAGGCAAAGTGAACTAGGGGGCCAAAAGTTATTGAGGCGCCATGGCAAGGGGCGCCAAACACAGCAAAGAAAGCTTGCGTCGCGCCGAGTAGCTTGTTTTATAACTTGTAACGAAGGTTGGAAGTAGATAAGTATACAAGTAGGTACATAGATATATCAGATTTTTGGATAGGTAGATAAATTGACAGGTGGGTTGATAGAAAGAGATAGAGTTAGGTGGATAGATAGAGATTGAGATAGATGGGTGGAGATAGATAGGTCGAAATAGATAAGTGGAGATAGAAAGATAGAAAGAAAGACAGACAGATAGATAGATAGATAGATAGATAGATAGATACATAGATAGATAGATACATAGATAGAAAGATAGTAGATAGATAGATAGATAGATAGATAGAAAGAAAGAAAGAAAGATGATAGATAGATGAGATGTCGCAAAGGAATGTAGTCCTTGCAAAGGAACGCAGTTTCACATCAAACAATAATTTGTGTACTGTGCATGTGTCCGGGATGGGAATCACGGGTAGACTGTGTTCTGGAAAAAGAAGAGGAGGAAGGACGTTGAAGAAAAAGGCAATCTAGGAATGGAGAGTGGGAGGATAAGGAAGAAGAGAAGGAAAAGGAAGCCGTTAGTCCAAAAAAGATAGATAGATAGATAGATAGATAGATAGAAAGATAGTGTTTATCTAGGAGCGTCACGTAGCCGAAGGCCATAGGCGTCCTACCAGGAGGCATCCTCGGCTCAGGCCTGCCTTCGCCTTCCTGGCTCCCTCATAGCCAATGGCCAGCGGAGGGATCCACTTACCAAGCACGAAGTGCAGGGTAAGTACCTTTTATGGGCGAGCTCAAAGGAAACACCCAACGCCAAAGCTACCCATGGTGCAGCGTTGCGAGGTAGCCAACTGGCATGTGGTGCAGTTTGCTCTAGGAGGGTTGGTCTTCATCGCCATTGTCCCGCTCGACCAATTCTTCTTACATCGAGGGGAGGGACGACCTCCGGGGATAGATAGAAAGATAGATAGATAGATGGATAGATAGATAGATAGATAGATAGATAGAAAGAAAGAAAGGTATATATATAAATATATGTATATATATATTATATATATACATATATATATATACATATATATATATACATATATATATAGAGAGAGAGAGGTTGGTAAAGAATATATAGATAGCTTGGTAGAGACGTAGGTAGACAGCAAGTAGGTGGATGATATGATAGGGCAGATAGGTAGATGGATAGGCGGGCAGGTTGATAGGAAGATGGAAAGCTCGGTTGATGGATGGACGATGGAAGGAGGAGGGCAAGGGCGCGCTTGGGTTGGCAGGCGCTGGAGCGTGGTCGGCTGGGCGAGGCCATGTCGCAGCTGGCCCAAACCAACTCCCGCTTGGCCGTTCGGTCCGTCCCCTCTCCCCATGAAATGCGCCGTCCAATCCCCTCCCGCCCGTCGTCAGCTCGCTCGCCCGTCCTCTCCCCTCCCAGCATTTCCTCTTCATGGCCGACCTACCGATGCACACGCTATGTGGCATGGACACACATAAATATGATGCACAAGCAACAGTAGCTAGGCGGCAGAAGCACACACCGCCATGGATGTGTCAAGGTGCCTGCACGGGCTGGGGCTGGAGCCAGAGTGCTATCCAGATATCTTGGAGCAAGAGCGCAACAAGTACCTCAAGTGGGTCATCAGCCCGCCGCGGCCGCGCTAAGCAGTGCCTGCTGCAGCCTGGCGCCCCGTGATAGGACTGCAGGGGAAAAGGGAGGGGGAAAATGTTGGTGGAGTGGGTCTTAGCAGCGGTGGCTGGCCTGTGCTCTTGCCTACGCTCTTGCTCTGTCATGCATTTCATGGCAGCCTCGATCCCTCTCCTTTCTAGTGAACTCACTTTTTTATTGTAGAAAATTTTGCTACTATTTCTGTGCTTACCTCACTTCGTCCTCCTGTTTCAGCTCGTGCATCAAGATAAAGCTGCAGAATTCGGACCAGAGGTTTTCCTACCTCTGCTCAAAATATATGTGTTGCTTGGTTTGTGAAAGTCTATCGTGCGTGAAAAAAACTTAGGTGTGCAAGACAGTTGAAGCGCAGAAATTTCTGTTGAGTCGGGTACGTTTAATCAAGCAATCTGCTTTTTGTTGGCTCGATTTGTGGTCAGACGAATCTTGTTCTTAAATCTTTCATCTGTGCGAGTACAGCTTGCCCAAGAAAGGAAGCTTCGAGACTTTGGGCTCCTGTGTGAACAGGTAATTTGAAAAGAGAAAAGAATAACTATGTTGGATGAAGCTGCGCTGACAATTTCAATCATAGTATGCCGACCTTATGAGTGTACGTGTGCACGCTATACTGTTATTTGTGCAATTTGTTTGCTTTCGTTTTCAGCGCATGCGATTTTCGTTGCTACAGTTCGGTTTGCAGGATGCAAAGGATGAATTTCGAGAAACCTTCAAGCAATACAACGTACAGAGGTCAATTACGAATACCGGCTGTAGAAATATCTCTGCTATATGCATAATTTTTTTTCGCTTGTTGCAAAATCTTTAAAGGCTTGCTTGCATATTATGGATGGGTTAGTCGATGATGGTTCGAACGGACTAGGGCTGAGCTTAAGCGGCAAGCAGATGCTGCGCTGCAGGCGGAGCGGCAGAGCACATGGCAGCTTCCAGCAGGTTTTGAAATCCTGATGGTCAACGACCGCAAAGGTTGCCAGGTTGGCATCCTTGGCATGCACAGGAATTCGTGATATAAATGATAAACTCACCCTTTTCTACTGCACACTGATGGCTTAAGCTCCCGAAAAGAGAGAAATCTGCTCGTGTTGATGTTCCTCTCAGTTGGCAGCACAGCACCTATTGCAGGCCACACAAGTGGGACTAGATTCTGAATCTGCTCCAGGTAAGTTGGATGCAGGAACACACAAAACGATAGAAACAAGAATAAGCAGCAGCAGCAGCAACAACAGCAACAATAACAATAGCACCAGGTCAGTTGGATCTCGCAGGTACTGGCACAAAACAAAACAAATCAAACAAACATTACAAGTATAGCATCAACAAGAACAGTATGAGGACAAAAAGATTAAGGACAACAACTACAATGGCAACAATAACTACAACAATAGCAGCAGCATCATCATTGATAACAACAACAACCACAAAAGCGAAGGTTTCGGGGTTCGAGGAGAGAGATTCAGAAAACAGAGTTGGATATGCACATTTTTGATTCTTAATTCTTTTGTAGATCTCGATTTTGGTGCGATCGATCGCACGAACAAGCCAGCGTTATTACAGGTCTCCTCTCGGTGCAAAGGATTTCTGTTCGATCTGCTGCCGGAAGGCTACTTTCCCGAAGCAGACGAAGTGCTTACACATCTCTTTCAAAGAACGGACATACTGAAGATCGGTTTTCGGTTCCAAGAGGCCGATCTAGCGGCTTTGCGGAGGCTAGGATGGTCAGCATTCAAGCAAATACGTAACTTCCTGGACCTTCATGAGCTTGTCGCTTGTGTGGGCGTGAAAGATGAAGCAAGTGATGCTAAGATCGGACTCTCTCAGCTTTGCCAGGATCTCCTCCATCTCCCACTATCCAAAAGCATGCAATTGAGCAGCTGGCAAAGACGACCTCTAAGGTTTCTAGTCTCTTCAGTTTAGTTTTGCTGATAGAAGTTATCTTAGCGTTTTTTTCGTTTAATGTTTCTAGTCTTTAATTTTGCTGATATTATCTGTGCAATTTTTGCGTACATTCAGAACAGTGTCGATAGTACATTCACATGGTATGCTCCTATTTTTAGGGACGCACAGTTGCAGTATGCAGCTTCTGATAGTGCGGTGCTTCTTATTCTCTTCGACGCATTAGAACAGCTTGTTCTTGATAGAACTTCAGCTGACAGATTATCCCACTCCTTGAGAGGAAGGACATTTTCTGACCTTGTTCAAATTGTTGTCAAGAATATTTAATATGGAAAATCGGTCGCTAGACTGCTGTCAGGGTTTCAAACCTCCGACTTGGTAAGTGAAATGACAGGGTTCACAAAAGTCAGATTTAGCGGAATGACCGATTATTTTCAGAAAGGATAAAGTCTAATCCTAAGAACTCAAAATGCAGTTCCGACATCGGAGCGGTAAACCTCACTTGAGTTTGTCACCAAGAGATTCCCACCAGAATAGAACCTCAGTGATTGGAGTGCGGCCGCAGGAGTCCGTGCGGCCTTTTGTGCCCCTCGATAGCTCTTCAAAATAGTACGTAATACAAGCAAACACAGACCTCAAAACTTCAATGAGAATGATTTCTCGTTACAATATATTAGCTCAGTAGCGCCATGGAAACAAAACGCTTACCCGGCCGGACTGTACAAATTTGCACTTGACAAACAACGCGGGGAAAGCTATTTTTTCCAGGGTGTTAATATCCGGGCCAAAATACCTCCCACTTTTATCGGCCGGGCGGAACTCATGTTTACGTGCCATGTATATATCAGAATGAAAACCGTACCGGACCGAAAGTAGTATTAATATTATGTTATATAACTGTTTTCAGATGATTTTAAAATCTATTTTTTGTTCCGTTACTTATTCCTGTAACACACACGGTATACTACATCATTGTTTCGGCGCGGCTATTAGGTTTGATAGGAATTACTAGCCTGAGTGCCACGGAAGTGATTCCTTAGGAAATTAACTTGTGACATATGTAATTCTATGTTCATTAGTGACTATGAAAACGGAGCGGCTTTATGGAAAAAAAGAGTTTTAATCCTTTTTCTATAAACCCGGCTTTTTTCTAGTATTTTAAAGAGCCGCGCCACACTGCCAGATCTAAGGTGACTACTGAGTAGTGAAATCATCAGTTAAAAAAAAAAACTTGATTGAATTTGAGTTTGAATTTTTTTGCTAGCGTTCAACGGTATTTGATATGTAAATAACATGGGGCCCATGCCACTTTTTATTAATTACAAAAATCATAGCGGTTTTTACCGGCCGGGTAAATGAAGCCGCCGGTACGTTGGCAGGTCCAAGTAAAAAACTTGCCATAATATTGCTGTTGACATTCAAGACAACAAAAAAAATTGATTTTTCTGTTTTGGTTGGAATTTCAGTTTTGGTTGGAATTTTGATTTTGGGTGAAAATTTGAATTTTTCAAATTAACAGCTATATTCGTCCGCAAAATATCGTAAATTTTCGCGAAATGTTACCGTTAAATTTGAAAATTTGAATTTTTGTCGCAAAAATGAAAAACTGTCACAAAAATGAAAATCTGACACAAAAATGAAAAACTAATTTTTGTTGTTGTCTTGAATGTCAACAGCAATATTGACTGATACAATATATTTCCGGATTTTTTTTTTGAAAT
>WBZZ01006588.1:115000-117500 GCA_019918135.1 Paulinella micropora | reverse complement strand
TCTGCGGGTGTGGCTCGCCTGCGGGGGCTGTGGTTCAGCTTGGTGCCATGGGCGACCTCTTTGGTATGCTGCCGCGCCATGCAGCCCGCGTGCGCATGCAGCTGCGACTGAGCACCATGCGCACTGCACTGCCCTGTCTCAATACTGCTTGCAGGGGCAGAATCCGGTCCTGGGCGCGCTGACGAGAACGACCAAAACGACGGTCTATACTTCTGCGCGCTTGACTCTTCCCCCGACTTTTTGCCCCTAGACAACACCAGCTTGCGCTCGGGCCCTGCGTACTTACCCACGCCTCCCTCGCTTTCCACCTATGGCGCCGTGGAGCCTGATGCACCGTCTGCGCCGCTGCTCACCGCTGCCCAAGGCAGGGAGCTGGCACCGTTCGCCGCGTTGGAGCAGACCCTGCCCTCCCACACCTTTGGCCCTGTGGGGTTGCACATTGCTGACCAGTCGGCCACGACTTGCACGCCTGCGCCCGCTGTGTGCAGCTCGCATGGCATGGAGCCGCCTGCTGCCCCGCCGGAGAGCTGGGGACACGAGGCCAAGACCACTCGCGCCGTCCCCAACGACTACTACAACAAGAAACAAGGCCCCGTACGGCGAAAACCCCCCAAAAAACTGCTTGATTTTTGCGCTCAAGGCATGGCACTCAGCAGAGGCAGTGAAGAGACTGAGCGCGTGGCACGAAATATCATGCAGTACTACTCAGATCATGGATGCCAAAGTGACGGCCCCAAGGGTGCAAAAGCGAGAGCCTATGAGGCCAGGTGCCCCAAGTACAATCAGGGCTGCCACAAACGCCTCAGGTCACCCGCACTCAAGCCACCGCAGTTTCAACCAGGCTCATGAATATATGAAGCTGACTAATTGCTTGCTAGGTTCACAATCAACGAGCAGAAGCAGCCATTTTGTTTTGTCACGGCTGAGCACGACCCGACGGCACATCGCGAGGAGAAACAGCCTCACACGTTTTCATCTACACCCACTGCAGATGACAGCGCGCACTCCAACAGGCTACATATCCCTGAGTCGCGCAGGCCAATGCCAAAACATGAGCCCCCTCGCAAGAAACAAGCAGTCGGCTCAAACGCTTCACCTGTCAGCTGTTTCACGGAGAGTCATGTTGCCCCTGCCGCTTCTTCCAAGATGAACGTGCGAGTGGAAGTCGTGTTTCCCGCGGAGCGACGAAGCGAGATCATGGATCTGATCCATGAACATGCAAACGACCTCAAGAAGAGCAACATGCGCGTGGTACTACTTCCCGGAGAGGACATTTGCTTGCTAAGCGTGAGTGGACGTGAAGTGCCGTGCGGGGATCAAGCCGAGTTGCGAGTGCAAATTTTTCTTGGAGAAGTTTCTTGGTGTCTGGATGATGACAAAGAGCGTCAGAAGTGGGACAAAGAGTTTGCGGGGTTCGGCTATCAAGTGTTGAACATGAAGCCTGCGCATTCCTGGTTCCTGTTCCTGGCGCTGCCTGCGCCTGCTGTGCAGATCCTGCGCGCAGCCTGGCCCCGCATGCTGGCCAAGAGCCCTCCGCCCGCTGACCTGCCCCTCAAAACAGATAGGATGCAGCCGCGCTTCTGTGAGGAAGAGGGTCTGTTAGCGCAGCAGTGGCTGTTCGCTGATGTGCCGGCTCCGTGGCTGCCTGGCCAGTCAAAGCTCTACCGGGCCTGCCAAGTAGCCCAAAGACTCTTCCCCTGGGCTGGTCTGGCGGCACAGGCGGGCTGTGTGCTGCGCGTGGCAGTCGGTCCACTGCAACTGCCAGGCTACGTCTTCCAGCACTTCCTGCAGCAGCCCGACTACGTCTTCCAGCAGGAGATGGGGCCGGTGGTGCAGGTTGAGCACGGTGGTCGTGTGTGCATCTGGCAGCAGGCACCGCTCCAGGCTTGTTCACTGCGGGATCAAATACGTGCCGAGTTCGGTCTTCCGCAGAATAACACCCTACGCCTGGTGAGGAGCACAGATGGCCAGGCTGTGTCCCTGGAGTCTCTACTCTCGGGGACTTACAAGCTGACTGTGGAGCCGCTCCTAGCCAACCAACAGACAAGAAAAGCACCCTTTTTTTCAGTGGCGAATCTCTTCGACACAATCAAGTCGTCCATGGGTGGAATGGATGTGAACTTATTCTGGCTGCTCGCGTGTTTCATGCTTTTCCTGGCGTGGGCGATGCGCACCGTGAGCGTTGTCGAGGCGCTGGAGTCCCTTACTCTCCCTCTACAGTTGATCATAGCATTCTATATTGAACGGCGTTGCTGGCAAATCCTACCAGCTGGAGTCCTGCGGAGCAGGAAGTGGTTTTCTCTGTCGCGCTACTTGCTGTGTCTGCTGCTGGTCTGTGTCGGCATCATTTCGCCCGCCTTGTTTATGACGTATGACTCCCTGCCGCGCGACTTGGTCGCACGCCAGGACGGGCACGTATTGTGGGACGCCGGGGCGGGTCTTGGGGCCTTTTGCCCGAAAGGCCGCATTTTTCTTTGCCTTGCAGTTCTGGGGGTGGCGC
>WBZZ01006588.1:0-110000 GCA_019918135.1 Paulinella micropora | reverse complement strand
ATGACTCAGTTGTTGGTCTGCTCTGTGCTTGCAAGTTTGGAGACTGTGGGTTCGACCCGCAGCGCTACCTTAACTGGTATTTTTTTGCATTCTTATGCTATTTAATCAATAATATAATCAAGTTACCGTTTATGTATGTATGTATATGTATTCAAAACACATACTTGCATGTTACATACTCGCCTGCATGCATGGATGGATACGCCCATGGGGTTACATGTGTGGACAAAGAACTGTGGTTGGGAGGGGCAGGCGAGCTGCGAGTTGCAGAGGGCGCAAAGCACAGCGGCACGGCCCGGGTCTAGCACAGCGTGGGGCAGGCACAGAGCGTGCACGCATTTTTTCTCATTTTTCGCTTCTCATATGACAGGCAATATAACGTGTTTTCATATTAATGTAACGTGTACATGTATACATATATGCTCTTACATTCATACACATATATTTAATTTATACATGTGTATAATAAATACGTATATACCATTGAATAGTTGTATATCATATGAATATCTATCATGTTTTTGTGTGTGCGTATACGTGCATGTGTCTTGGGGGCTTGAGGATGTGAGCTTGTAAGTGTAAGTGTCCGCGCACATGCATGGTAGTATGTCTATTGCTCCCCTGCACTTGAGGCCGGGGGTGCCGTCGCGCTGCTGTCGTGGCCGTTCGCGCCATGGCCTGCGCGCGGCTGAGGTGGAGGCTGAATGGGCATGCTGGGCGGCGGGTGCAGGCTGGAGGAGGTCGGGGTAAACAAGTCGGCGGCGGCGCAGATCGCACAGCTCGTGGGCGCCAAGTACCCACGCGCCCATGGCCCTGCCGTGATCAAAGGCCACACACAGCATACTGCATACATACTTGTATATACAACTTTTAATACGCATGTATATATATACAAATATATTTATACATGTACACTCATTTATATGTCTTACATAATTGATATATTCATATACAAACATACATATATACATGCAGACAAACGCGTATTCGTACATACATTCATGTATATACAAGTACAAATATTCCTAAATATACATTGATAGGATACATGCATACAAACGCCTATTCGTACATACATACATGTATATGCATATACACATATTCCTAAATATACATAGGTAGGTAGGTCGATAGGTGGACAGATAGGTAGAAAGGTAGGTAGGTAGGTAGGTAGATAGATAGATAGATAGATAGATGGATGGATGGATGGATGGATGGATCCATGAATAGATGGATGGATGGATGGATGGATAGATGGATGGATGGATGGATGGATGGATAAACGGATAGGTGGGTAGGTAGGTAGTAGTAGATGGATAGAGAAAGATTCTCTAATCGAAACAGATGGAGGAATCCCATCTCTGCTTATCCAATACATGGTTTTGTTGTGCATATTTAGCAAGAAACAAGACATCGATCTCCGACTGGGTGCAAAGTGATGGTCAGCCTTCCTAACCTTTCCCGTGGTTCTTGGTGGTCTTTGGTGGCGTGCGCTGTGGCTCCATAAGACCTGCAGCTGTCAGTGAAATGCTGGGCCGGTCTGCAGCGTGGGTGTATGCGGGCTAGGTTTGCTTGAGGAGCTGAGCCAGTTCCCCACCGTGGGCGAGGTCACGCAGAGTGCGCTGGCCAAGCAGGGTATCACCCGCGCCGGCCAGGTCCAAGCGCAAGGTGCACCTCGCTGCTTGCATATGACATGTGTTGCGCCGCAGCTCGTGGAGCAGTGGTTCGGCAACTGCCAAATGGATGAGCGTCTCTTCGCTGCGTGGTAGCAAACAAAAACCTTTGTGCTTGCGAGCGATCTCTTTTTAATTTTGTATCCATGCATGCAGCCTTAATTTGCTGCGCCCCTGTTGCAGGCACACTTTAATGCCTTTCTCATGACTGCTGGTCACCTGATAGGCTCAAGGACAAGGGCGTGCGATTGTATAAGCAGTGTAGCAACGCAGTATCTTTGAAATACCCGAAAGTCAATAATTAATTGTCTTCACCTTTTCAAATGTTTTCGAAAATATTTTCGCCTTGCCTTTTCCAAGGCTTCCAATTACCAAAAGTCAAGTCATAATTATCTCGGTCGACCCCCTCCTCAATATCTTCCCCTTCACTGGCATCACCATAAAGTACCGATTGACCTACCAAAAAGCCTGCACAAGTATACGTCGTGCTTGCTTCTTACTCTTCCTCTTTAGTTTGTCGTTTGCTGCTTCTGCTGCCTGCGCTTTTCCTTTATCTGCTTCTTCACCTGCTACTGCTTCTGCTCAGCTCTTCTTTCCCATCTGCTTCTTCAATATTTATATTGCTAGGGCTATTAAGCAATATATTTATTAATATAATAAATGTTGATTAAATTTCAATATTTAATTTTGCATTGTTTCAATAGTAGCAAGAATTTTCTGGACGTCACCCTTTGGCTCTTTCTGTGTACATGTACATGTACAACTGTACAATATAATGATATTATTGCAGTCAACTTCCCCCGTACGCGTGCAGCAAGTAATTTTTCCAAACGTCATGATCACACAAAGCCGATACACATATGCATACTCCTCCCCCTCCACAACAATCATATATACATCAAATAATAAGTGTCTTTTTGTAGTTAAAGTTAAAACAGGAATTACTCACAAACAGGTAGCTAGCTATAGACATAGTAGAGACTGAGAGGTCAGATCTAGAGTCAAGCCAATCCAGTCTCCGCACATTCCCAGGTTATTTTCAGACATATTAGTCAAAGGCACAACAGCAGCAATCATAGAAGCAAGTTGTAGATTTAGACGAATCAGAAGAAAAACGCAGCATTCACATGAGCAAGTTGTAGATGTTATAGATTCAGACGAAACAGACGAAGACAAGAAAAAAAGAACGCTAATAAGTAAGAGGATGACCCGGACGAGGTGAAGAAGAAGAAGAAGAAGAAGAAGAAGAAGAAGCAGAAGAAGAAGAAGAAGGAGAAGAAGGAGGAGGAGCAGAAGAAGAAGAAAAAGAAGAAGAAAATGATGTATAAACTGTATGTATATTGATTTTCTGCATTATGTATATTGATTTTATGCAATATGTATTTTGATGTTAAATTTCTGCAATATTTATATTTTTTCATGCAATATATATTAACAAAAGTAAGATTGAACATCAATGCGCATATTTAATGAAATAAATATAAATATTGAAAAATAACAATACTAATATTAAACTTAAGCAATGTAAATATTGCAATTCTGCAATATATATATATATATTATATACATATATATATATATATATATATATTACAATCAAGCAATATAAATATTTTGATTTAAATTTTACAAGACGACTAGGAAGAATATGTCAGTCTGAAACGATTGGAATTCGAAACATGACAAACATTTCCCGGGGAGAAATGTTTGTTATATATGTTTCAAATTGTTTCAGACGGGCCCTTACATAGTTGTTTCTGAACGTTCGATATCTGGATATTTATATTGAAAAGATACAATATTTATATTGCTTAGTTTTAATATTAATATAAATATTCTAAATTTTAAATATTTATTTTGTATTGAAAATTAATATATTGTAAATACTAGAAATATTGCATAAATTTAAAATTAATATTTTTTAATTGATTATAAATTTTTATAACGTTAAATTCAAGTTTTTGTGAAAATATTAATATAATACTTGAAAAGTAGTGTCAATGTGGTGGCGACATTCATTTCTAGTATTAATATATTGCACCCAAATCAATATTTTTGCCTTAGTTTCATAAAATTTTCTTAAAAAATCAATATAAATATTCATTTCAAAATCAATATGTTTTTTTTAGGAAAAATATTGATTTTGAAATCAATATTTATATTGCAAAATTAATATATATATTTATATTGCATATGTTGATTGAAAATCAATATTAGCACTCCGGGTACGCGGTGGTGAGTAGTATATGGTCGCACTACAAGACACTTTTTCAATACATACACCCCCGCCCCCCAGAGACACACACCGGCCGGCCCGCAGGGACAAAATGGCAATGGGAGGGAAAAAGTGGAAACAAATCATAAAATGATACACATAGCCTTTCTCAACATTGAACACAGTCACAGCTGTCAGTTTGCGAAAAAAGAAATATAAAGGGTTTTGCGAATTTTCTTTGCTTTTTTGTTAAAGTTTCTGTTAGATAGAAAAATGAAATAGAATTTATCAGCCAAACTTCACCGACAAGAATGCGTTCTGGAGTGCGGTCTTACATTCACCACTTACACGCACACAAAAAAAACAACAAATGGACAACAACTCAATATCACTCACCCACCGTTCTACACCTGAGACAGATGACAATGTAGAATTAAGAGTGAAGAAAAATAGAAAAATAAATGACTTGTTATTTCAAGAAGGACAATTAGAGAAATTAATTGGAGAAAATAATTCAATTGATAAACAAATAATGTCTCTTGAGGAGAAGAAAGAAAAGAATAACCAAGAAATAAAAGCAATAGAAAAACAGGTTCGAAAAATAAAACAAGCGAGAGAAGATGTTGCTGTCGCAAAGGAAGCGAAAAAACAATCTGCACTCTTAATTGAAGAAATGATTAAGTATAATAGCTGGATAAATAAAGGATTAAATGTAAAGTCTGGAATAAACACGACAGACGGAATGAATTTTGTTTTGTTATGAATTACGAATAAAAGAATGAGATTAGATGAAGCTAATTAGTAACGAGAAGACGACAACAACAACAACAACAACAACAACAACAACAACAACAACAACCTATGTCCACGTAATGATCGCTTGGCAGGTAGGTCTAAAACTAGCCTGTCTTATATACTGTGTTTTTAAACACTAAATAATAATATTCAAAAAATGGGGTGAAATACCATCTAATATCAAAAGAAATTTTATCTTTTGTGTGTGTAGGTGATGCATCCGAAGAAGAAAGCAGAAGAGCAAGCTCCTGCTACTCCTCAGGTAATAATATCTTTTTCTTTTTTGTTGTCATCACATTATTGTTTGTGTATTGTAGGAGCCCGCACCAGCACCTGATCAGCCTAATCAAGATACAGCTATTGAAGTAAACGATCTTGTTCTTATTCTTTATAGTATTTCTTTCTTTGTTATAGATTGAAGAAGGTGTTGCAGTCCTTACAACGGGCGATGAAAAGCAGAAAGGACAAGGCAAATTCACTCCATCAAAAATTAAGGGTTTTTGCTATGAAATCCAAGGAAACGATATTTTTGTTTATCGAAACAATGCAACAAACGAAAATTTTCCACCCTTGGAGGCACACGGAGCCAAAACTTCTTTGAAAGGCTTGAGTGTAGGCGATGAAATATGGGTTGTATTTGGTAATGGAACACTAATCATTTTTTTCACCAAGCTGTCTCACATCGAAAAGGTTTGCGATATGAACCAAGTAGATACAACTAAAAAAACAGTTTTGTTTTTTAACAAGGCCTCTCGCGAGGCGAAGAAGAAAGCAGAAGAAAAGAAGCAGGCTGATGTAGGCAAAAAATAAAAAAAAATTTATAAACTTTATGTTATCTATCAATTGTATTTTTTGAAATAGACTTAGTTTCCTGTTATCGCATTATAAATCAAGTATTTCTTTTTTCTTCTTAATACGAGCACTACTACGGATATTCTCCGGTTTAATATCCAATGACTTTAATAAGTGGCAGGTATTCTTTTCTTTAGTTGCTTCCTTTACTTTATCAGCTAGTTGAGGTTTAACTTCTTCCGGTTGTTCGTTCATTTTAGATTTTAATAATTGCTGAGGACTAACTAGTTCGTTTTCACCGAGTATCAACTTAAAACCTTTCCAACTTTAACAGTATATACTCTCTTTGAATATTGAACATCACCTTTAGAAAAAACAGTTTTTTCTAGTTCTTTTCTGACTGTTGAGCCCTTAGGAAATTTATTAATAAGACCCGCTCTATATATTTCTTGATCATTTTTCTTTTTACCATCATAGACTTCCATAGGTGTAGCTTTTATTGTATTATGGTATGTATTATCATAATTTTCCACAATTTCATGAATGTAAGGAGCCCAAATAAAATTATCATTAACTTCCCACATAAAATTTAAATCGTTCCTTATTGTTCTAATAAATCTATCTACTATGCCCATAGTTCGGTGGTCACCAACTTCGTTCGTTGTATGTTGAATTCCGTTTTCTTTGAAGTATTCGGCTACTTGCCCTTTATATTCACTGCCGTTGTCACATGTAATTCTTTTAGGTTTAGGTATTTTCTTTAATCCTTCTAATACTTCACTGGTTGTTTTATTTTTGATTGGTTCAATCCAACCACGACGAGAATAAACATCAATCATTACTAAACCAAAATTCTAGTTTTTGTTTCCTTTCTTAGTAGCTATTTTAGACATATCCATAAGGTCAACAAACACTTGGCTTAATGGTTCAGGCTCAGGAGCTAGTATAGTATTCTATTTTTTAGGGTTCTTAGATTGATGATGTATTTCAGAAGCCTCTTCAATTTTCTGTTTCTCAAGTTCTTTTTCGTTTTTATCTGGAGTTTCTTCCAGTTGTGAGTTAGCGGTTGTATGCTTATGGTCCATTGCTATATGCAACTAAAATAGGAAGGTACTTTATCACAATATATAAAAGAGTAAATAATAAGTCTTGCATAAAGTTATATATTGAAACTTTTAGAAAAAGTTTCACAAAACTTGGGTTTGGGCTTGCCCTTATTAAAACTTAAGAAAAATTTTAGATGTATCATTATTTTCTTTTTTTGGTTTCTCGGGTTGTTGGTTATAAACATTAATTGATATGTTTGATTTCTTACCTTTACCCTTCTTAGGCTTGGGCTCTTCCTCTTCTTCCTCACTCTCGCTTTCGTCCTCACTCTCTTCTTCCACTTTCTTTTTTACCACTTTCTTCGCCTTCTTCTGTTTAGTCTTAAGTTTCATCTTTGATATTTTATCCGCAATGAGGTCAACGAAATCGTGCTCAACCTCTTCTTCGCTTTCACTACTCTCCTCAATCGGCTCACCATCTCTACCATCTATCATAACCTTAGCCAACTGCTTCTTAGTAGTGTGGTTCATCTTTTTATCTGCAGTCATTTCTTTCACATTCTTAGCCTCTTCCTCCGCTAGTAATTCCTTAGCACTCTCAATCTTTCTTTGCTTAGCCTGTTTCTTCTTCGCATCCCACCCCTTTTCAAGATTTTTCATAGCAACATCTCTATTACCTCTCGGCATTTTATGAATTGTTTATATTATCATACAAAATAATATTATTTAGTTTTTATTAATAAACAATTTCTTAATATATAATAATGTTGCAATACAAAAGTTTATTAGGCCTTAATGAGTTGGCTGTTGATAGTCTTAATATACTTAACTTAGACTTAACAAATACTTATATTATTGGCTTAAATACAGACAGAGTGCCAGAAGATGCAGACACCGTAAATCTTTACTATACTGACGGGCGTTTTGATACACGACTGGCTACCAAAAGCACAGCGGACATTAAAGAAGGAAAAAATTTATACTACACAGAGCAACGAGTGAGGGACAACGACGAGGTTAAACTTCAACTCAACACCGTTCTAATACAAGTAATCCGCACCAAACAAGCCTTTATACTTTGATAGACACAAACATATCCGCACCAACTGTCGGTCAATACTTAACATATAACGATAGTAGTTAAGGGTCGCACTTCATCACACTTTTTCGATACATACCCCCGTAGGAATCAAAATGATTCTAATGTTATCATTATATATTCATATAATTATAGTTCTTCGGATATCCCTTCAAGTTGTAGTTTACACATCAGTAAAAGATAAAATAATTTCTACTTCAAGTCCGAAGTTAAATCATTTTATTCAAGTTTATATATAATCATTTATATTATCTATATTTACCGTTAATTACAGTAACGACCGGCAATAATGTTTTTCATATCACTTCCAATATATTACCATTTAACATTGTCAATTTCATTTCTGTCAACTAACAATATTTAACGAATCTACCGGCCAGAATTCCCTGTAACTTCTTCCCTCATTACACCTAATTCATGGGATGATTTGCCTAATCATATGATTGCACGACAGTGCGATCCATGTTACTTAAAGGTTATATAATACGTATCTAGCACGCGATGATACGTATCGATAGAACCGCATTCACATGATAGACAAATCGGTTTCCGTATCTTGTCGAGATCACTAATTAAACTGCTGTAGGTATCTGAAGTACTGTTTGATGCCGGGATGAGGGATTATTAAGTCTGTTCCGTACCTTATCTTTAATTAAGTGGATACATAGTTATGGCAGGTTATGAGCCTACCGCTACTAAGTTGACACTTAAGGTCCCCCACCTCCCGCCTCATGTCACTAAGTCGATAGAACACGCCTACGACTTTGACAACTTTCGCTGGTCTGCGTTGCAATTCTGCGAGGGAGTGGATCCCCGACTGCTGATTTTCTTGCGAGACCCGAACTCGCCCCTGACCAACGCTGAGCTGAAACTGCTAATAACCCCAGGTCCCCCACCTGCTCTGCCTGCTGTCGACCCTGATGCTGATCTGAGAATTGCTCTTGCTGGCATACCTGCTGCACCAACATTTGCACAATTGGAAAACTGTTTTTCCCCTGTACTGTCTTTGAAACTAAAAGTTAAAACCAGTTCAATAATTTCCGAGACTGTCTCTAACCATCCCGCCTTAGTTGCAATCCGATCCGCTGGTAGAGAACCACACCAAATGTGGCACGCTCTCATCAACAAATTCGGTCAATTAGGAACTATTAACACGGCTCAACTCCAGGCACAGCACGTTGCTGACGAACTGCGACCTGCTGAGGACGTTGAGGCGTGGATCAATAAGTTCAAATGGCGGCTAGAGAAAATCTCGGAAACACAAAACCTTGATGAGGGCTACAAATGCAACGAGCTCCTCATCAAACTGAACAAAGCAACACACATCAAGTTAGGTGAGAAAGCAAATGTCCGGTACTATACCCCGTTGAATGATGCAGATCGCCCAACGTTTCGCGAACTCTGCACATACATAAAATCATTAGTACAGTCGGATAAACTTACGCTTGACCTTGGCAAACTATCACTCAACAACAAACCCGACAAGACACCGTTGTTCTACGCTCGAGACACACGTATCGAACGTAAAACAATAATCAAATGTCACTCTTGTCGTGGACCTCATCGAGTGAAAGATTGTCAAAACAAATGCGTACCGCTTCCCCCTCCCCAAAAGTCGTGCGCCCAATATCCGTGGCATCGCCCATATGATTGCCCGATTCGGAGGGAAATTTACGGAAGCGGGCGTAGTCGCTCACGTTCTCGCAGCCCACGTCGCTCCTCAAGTCCGGGTCCTTCACGGCACAATCCCCGGAACCAGCGTGCAACGCAGCGAGGTAGATCACCAACATCACACCGCGTCCACGTTGCACAAGAAGTCGAAGCCATAGATCAGGACACCTATGACGAAGACAAAGGCGATGAGTGTGATGATGGATGGTGCGGCATGATGCGAGACGTTGTTGATGTTGAGAGCGACACAGAGCCTGCAGAGAGTTATACGAATACAGAAGATGAGCAAGCCGAAGTAAAATTCCGCCTCCTATTATCATCTTTTGAAAGACTACCTGTAGACTCCATGCCGGGGGCAATACTGTCACATTCTATTCCCCCCGCCATGCCAGCTCCACAAACAACATCTACCGCCCCAGTTGTAAATACTACAGACTCAATAGGCCAGTCACCTATTGAAGAAGTAGTAAGTACAGCTGCAGCGGCTGAACACCCACATAGACCAGCTAGCACTACGTCAGAACCTAGTGGTTTTATGCACCCGCCTACTGAATTTGATCCGCTTTACGAAGGCGAAGCGCCGCTTCCGCAGGCCTTCGGCGTCGTAAATCCGCATCAAGATTTCATTAACACACCGGGTAATAGACCCGCTGACATACCTTGGGAAAGCTTAACTAGAGCTCAACAATTAGACGAAAACGACTTTCAAACGAAGCTGAACGTTTTCGTCTATATTCAAAAGCTCTACAGACAATTTGGGGAACCACAGGGGTATCCAGTGCCACCTCTCCACTGGCCACCCATCTGGAGAGTTGATGCACCAAAATCCTATGTCTTCCCGAGAGAAGACCCGTGGTACCCAAATGGAAAGCTTGTTAGTTTAAAACCTAAGCTAGAGTGGCTCACAGAGGAGATGATCACACCACTCAGCAGTTCAGGAAAGCCTATACCAGGTGACCCCTGGCATAGACCAGCAACAAAATGCGGAAAGGAACTTCCAGCAATACTTCGTTCGCCTGAAGTATTGCTTGAAACATCAGAATCCCATCCTGTTTTTCCTAACGCACCCGCTTTTTGGGCAGGCGATGTACACTTTGCATTCAACCATGCTAAGCTTGTTGAAATGGACTACTGGTCTTACCGGTTACGTTTCAACATCTTACCATCAGGTTGGCAAAGCAAGCCAAACATATGCAATCAATGCGTCTTATATCATGATAATGGAATGATACCTATTGGCTTGCCTTCATCTCCGCCTCGCCCCCTAACTTTCTGCGAACACTGCGACAGACAGTACACACACAAACATAAACTGTCTACCTGCAATGGATGTGGATGGGTAAAGTACTGCAATCAAACTTGTCAAAAGAATGTTTGGGCAGCACATTACCGATTCTGCCAATTCGCACGCACGCCTGCGAACGCTAGCATGAGAACGCAGACAGCAAAAGACGTACTGCCTAGTTGCGGTATAGGCAGTGTTAACTACCGCTTCGCTCTATTCGCTACCAACGCCTTATGAGTTACGAAATTATTCCCACTGGGGAACAATCTCTGCAAATAGCTGCGAAACGGCCGCTCTCGATAGAAGGAGAAGCCATCCGCGCTATGTTCCGGCGACTGGCTGGATTCCCCACATACGATCCAGTCAAAGGCAATATGATCCTTATTCAAGGAAATATAGACATCAATGAGCGTCTTCGACAGGATCCATACCGCCAGATCAAGCCGTGTACGATGGTCTTCTTCGACCCATCTCAAACGCCGGAGGTCAACCCTACAACCACAGACAACAACAGTCAATGTTTGCTTGGCTCCGCACCAAACATTCATACTGTTTTTGACTCTGGAACAAATCGAACAATCGTTCATCCAAAATCATCGATTGATAATGTGACCACCGGCCCCGCAGCACATCTGTCAGGCATATCAGCCGAAACCATACAAATTACTAAGAAGGCAACATTTCATTGGGAGACAGTACCAGGAGAAGGTAGCGCGTCTAGCTTCCTCCTCCCTGACTCCCTGATAGCCGATAGCACGCCTTACTCATTGGTTTCACCTGGCATATTAGACAACAAGCATGGGTACGCAACCATCTTCCAAAATAATCAAGCTATAGTCTTACACCACTCCATCAACATTGACCCTAGCTTGATCAAGATTAGAGGAAGAATGATGCCCAACTTGCTTTATCGTTCAGACACAAGAGATGACACACCACTTGACCCCAACAGACGGTTTTTCCCACAGTCACAAACACAAACACACAACGACAACAAAGACGTCAAGGTCAACTTCAGTGTCAATCGCAAAGCTAGCAAACAGTCCATCTCAGCATTAGAGGCACATAGACTAAGCGGTCATGGCATGGCAAAGGCTATGAAACAAGTAGCAGCAGCACTAGGCAGAACAATCAAAGATCCCCATTGGGAGACTAAACTTGCTCACCTCTGCCATGCATGCACTCTTAGCTCACCTCGCAAGCTTCCTTTCTTCACAGACCATGAACTTCTGGACTAACAGTTCAAAACTTTTGAAGCAATCTGCATGGATTTCAAGGGTCCCAAGTATACAGTATCGCTGCAAGGCAATTACTATATACTTTTGATCCTTGAGACCAAAGGCAAATTCGCCTTCAAAATTTATCTTCCTTCAAGGAAGGCACAACTTTACCTCCCATGGGTGGTCAAGGTGTTTGCCTTCTTTGAAAGACAGACAGGCGTGAAGATTAAGCAAGTCAGGTTAGATGGCGAGTTTATCTCTTCTGGCCTTGTTGAACATTGCAACAACAAAGGAATTATTATGAAGCACACCCCACCGGGCGAGCCTCGTCTTAATTCCATTGCCGAACGCGATTTTCAAACAGGCACGAAACGAGCTAACGCAATCATGCTCGACGCAAAATTCCCCAACAATTTATGGGAAGAATGCGAAAGAGCTGAACATGCAATACGGATGATCACCCCGCAATCATCCGGAAAATACAAAGGACAATCTCCTTATGAGGTCACCCTCAAAAGGAAATTCCCTTTGGATTTCTTGCGTCCAGTCGGTTGCTTAGCATTCGTTCGTGTGCAAAAAGGCTTAAACAGACCAATGGCACAACCGGGATCACTTACAGGCTTCAACATTTTTCGCCGCCTTTACCGGGTTTTGGTAAAAGGGACAGCAAAAATTGTTGAAGCCCGAAACGTGAAGTTCGACATATGGGAAAGAGGGCACACAGCAAAAGTGTTGCAGCGACCTTGGGAGTTTGACAACCCTCCCATTCCTCAACCCAACCCTTTCCCCAACGAACTCACCCAAACGGTCGACCAAAAGGTTCGCATAAAAACGGACCCGACACAGTCCGGAAACGCCCCCGGTCTGCCAACCTTTCAGCTCAATGACGACGACGACGATAACGGGTACCAGTCGCTCGACGACCAACCGGTACCACCACCCCAACCACCCCCACAACGGCCCCAGCTTGAAGAAGAAGAACACACGGTCGTCAGGCAAAGACGACCCCCATCATCTTAACAGCTAAATTTACGTGGTTCGGTTGGACCAAATGTCCGTCGTTCATTACGCTTTGCAGCCAGTTCCAGTGGAAACAGGTCAAACGCTAGCCACAGACTTGGTTCCCCTTCGTCCCCTGCTAACGGTCTGCTTGCCCCACGCGACATCAACTGCAACATATCATCAAGCAACATCATAGCAACACAAAGAGAGAGAAAGCAAACACCTGCAAACCACCCCACTCATCATGTTAGCCTAGCTCATGATAGTCAGGCTGCTGCTTTCTTTGATGTCGCTGCGGCATGCAACCTCGAGCATAGCGAGACAGACCTAGCGGATTTGCAACAGGATGCTTACGAAGAACAAACATATGACGAGCCCTTTTGTTTCTTTACACGTGCATTGCGAATACCACAAAAGGAAATACACCAACATCCTGAAGTGGTTGCAGCACGCAGGAAAGAAATTGAAGGCCTCTTCAAGGCTGGATGTTTTCGTTGGGTTCCCAGAGCTAACGCCTATCGTGACAAAATCAAACCAATCCATACCGGATTTGTTGATGCTGTCAAGATAGACGAAGCAACTGGAAATCATAAGTTCAAGAGTAGACTTGTCATGTTTGGTAACCTCATGAGTCCGTTCAGTCATTACTCACCTTATGATAAGTCAGCACCTGTATGCTCCCACATGGTCATGCTTACCGTCTTGTCGCTCACAGCAGCACTTGGCTTTGATTTTGTTGTCATTGACTTCACGCAAGCATATAGTCAGGCAGACATGATTGACATTGTATATGCCATCGCACCCGACGATTTCGAGGATTTACGTGATCCCGAAAAGCCGGAGGATGACATACTACAAGTCCTCAAAGCTCTGTATGGCTCACCTCAGGCAGGTCGTCGTTGGCACGACAAGGTAGCACGAAAGTTACGTAAGTTAGGTTACACACAGTCAACCATCGATGCTTGTCTGTTCTTCCTGCAATGCAAAGAAGAGAACTGTCCCCCGGTTTTTACTAAAGACCCATCGTCCATGCCATGGATCCTATTAGTAAGAACCGACGACGTTCTCACTTTCTACAAACACCACTCTCAGGTAGCCATTCTTTGCAAAGGCTTAACGAAAGAACAGCTTGTATTCACAGTACACGAAAAGGCCAAAGTCTTTTGTGGGATTCAATTCAAACGAACGCCCACTGGCCTTCTCGTTCACCAGCGTGCATACACTCGTAGCCTCTTGGATGATCATGGCTTCTCACAAGCCAACCCTGTGCCTACTCCGGCCACCGTCCAAGAGCCGACTGCAGCCGCTGAAGACGCCTTCTTGCGTAAATGGTCACTCCCTACCCTAACAGGTGAATGTTCATGGCTAGCAACCCAAACACGCCCAGACATATCATTTGCCACCAACAACATGTCCGTATACTCACATCATGAGCCAGGTGTAGCTTACAGTTTGTGCACCCGGATCTTTCGCTACCTTCAAGATGGGGAACGCGGCTTGTTCTACCCGTACAACACGGACCTCTCCAGACTCCGTCTCGCACACTGGTCCGACGCGACGCTGGGTAGCTGCAAATTCACCAAGCGATCGCGCACCGGCGAGCTACACGAATTGACCGGCCCCGTGCATTGGGAAAGCAAACGCCAGACTACAGTGGCTACATCGACCCAGATCTCCGAAACCATGGCTATGTCCAATACCGCGCGCACCGCTATCGCGCTCCAGCATTTGCTAATCTCCGAGCTACGAGCACCGATCAATTTACCAACTCCCTTACTTGCTGACAACCGGGGAGCTATCACCTCGTCCTCCAATGGAATGGGAAGCCCGCGCGCACGTCCTGCGCCATCACTACATCGTCGAAGTAGTCCGAGAAGGCCGACTGACGCCCCGATACGTCAACACTACTCAAAACAGGGCGGATATCTTTACGAAAGCCCTCCCCGCACCGGCCCATCGCACGTTCATCGACCAGATCACCGTGCCCCTCGCTTCATGCATGGCCGACGATGAAGACGCCCCGGCAAGACTCTTTCGATCCGATGCGCTCAGCCCGACCCTCAGCCCGTACGTTGTTCGTGCTCGAAAGCGCAAAGGCAAAAAGTCGAAGCAAGTCGAGTAAGTTCGTACCAAGTAATGTTATTCAGAGCGTTCAAAAGACAATTTCTAATTTTTTTGTACAACGCTCTTCGCCGTTCAATTATACTGATGACTGTAGCGACTTTGTCGCAAATTTATAGAATTGACATTTTGTATGTCTATAATCTACTATCCTCAGTAGAATAAAGCTAATAGGGACAATTAATCCGACATCGCGCTAATGCGCTTCGTAAATCCTAACAAGTCAGAATTTTTTTTTTTGAGTTATGCATGTCATGCTCATATTTATTCTTGCACATTAATGATAATTTTTCCATATATGATAATTTCTACTTTCCCCTCACGAACATATTTACACATAACTATGTATAAATCATACTGGCCTCTCCGCCACCGCAAATGTTCATGATGATATTTCCATGGCGGATATATTGTCCGGGGGAGTGTTATCATTATATATTCATATAATTATAGTTCTTCGGATATCCCTTCAAGTTGTAGTTTACACATCAGTAAAAGATAAAATAATTTCTACTTCAAGTCCGAAGTTAAATCATTTTATTCAAGTTTATATATAATCATTTATATTATCTATATTTACCGTTAATTACAGTAACGACCGGCAATAATGTTTTTCATATCACTTCCAATATATTACCATTTAACATTGTCAATTTCATTTCTGTCAACTAACAATATTTAACGAATCTACCGGCCAGAATTCCCTGTAACTTCTTCCCTCATTACACCTAATTCATGGGATGATTTGCCTAATCATATGATTGCACGACAGTGCGATCCATGTTACTTAAAGGTTATATAATACGTATCTAGCACGCGATGATACGTATCGATAGAACCGCATTCACATGATAGACAAATCGGTTTCCGTATCTTGTCGAGATCACTAATTAAACTGCTGTAGGTATCTGAAGTACTGTTTGATGCCGGGATGAGGGATTATTAAGTCTGTTCCGTACCTTATCTTTAATTAAGTGGATACATAGTTATGGCATCTAACGGCTCTCCTCTTTATTTCGCAAACAAACAATACAGAAAGCAATTATAAGCAAATAAACCTTAGTATTCAAAGTTATCCACAATAAGAAAAACGGAAAAATAAACTCAAAACATAAAAACAAATCATTATTCACATCAACCATTGTAATAAAATAAGAAATCATAAAACAACATCACATAAGCCACCAACCACCTCACAAAGCAACTAATCACAGAGATCCGCCAAAAAATTAAGCCATCCAAAAATTAAAAAAGGCAATCACACCACACACCAAAAAAACCGATAAATTCTAGATTCTCGAAGACAACATCAAAGTTTTCATCCACCTAAAAAAGGAAAAATAAAATATCAAACCACGAATAAAAGGAAGAAGAAACTGCTCACGCACCTCACAGAAAACTAGAAAAATGTTTTTTTTTTTGTTTTCGCATTTCTTGTCATTTTTGGATTTCTTTCATTTCTTCAAAGAGATGAGCGATAGTGAGAGTGTTGATAAAGCGAGTAGGGAGGAGACTAAGGATTGGGATGAATATTATGAAGACAAATCAGAATCAGTAGTCAAAAGAGATAAGAGAATGATTGAAGATGAAATTGAAATACATAAGAATAAAAAAAAGTGAAATAGAAAACATAATAGATGAACTATACTCTCGCTTAAATTCAGTTGATGAAAGATTGGAAGTTATTGAAGAGATCAATAAAACGAAAGAAAAAATAAATAAAGCAAAACGAAAGAGAAAGAGAAATGAGGATAATAAAAAGAAAGAAATGAAGTTGCTTGATAGTTGGCTTCTAGCAAAGAAACAGATATTATCTTTAAAGGAAGAAGAATATGCCAGAAATTTGAGTGAAAACGGAAAATCTTTTGAAGATGTATTATTTGAATGCAATACATATCAAAAGAGAATTCAAATAACTGAGTTGTCTTATTTGTGCTGTGTGGTGCCTGCATACCCGCTCACCTCCCCTAAATCAAAACGGCACACACACAAGACGATATAACCCATTTGTTTTTGGTAGTCAAAAACAAAAATATTAGTAAAAAAGCACATAATAGACATATAAATAATTAGAACGGCTCTTAGGCACTACCCACATATGCGTTTTGTGCTTTTGATATGTGGGTAGGTGATGGAGCATCGGCCGAGAAGGGCGAGACAACAGCCAGAACATCAGGAAGGAGAGCATGAACCAGCACAACCTGCGCTACCAGTTCAACCCGAACCAGTTCATCCAGTTCAACCTGCTCAACCCGCTCAACAGGCTCAACAAGTTCAAATGAATGCGCTTGAAGAAGGGGTTAGGAGAATAAGCGTTCGTGCAGAACTTGGGATAAAGAAAGGAGCGAAGAAGGGTTCTCGCGTTGGAAGACCGCCAGGGGCTGTTGCAGTTCTTATCGTCAGCCAATTCCCCTACTACTATGTTCTTAACAAGGAAGGTGGATATGCTGATTTCTGGTCGGAAAACGCGGAAGGCCGAACGGCTGTTGAATTACATCTTTTCAATTCTGAAATGAAAGCAGGTCAAGTACCAGATTACCGCATAGTCGTCTATGCTGACAACTCTGTCAGGCTCTTTCGTCTTATGGATAACGTTGTAAGAATTAGCGCATATCACAACCTTGAGATATTAATCATATGCAAGGCTTATTTGCGCGATCCTGAACCAGAGGCATAAAAACATATTGTTATGATTGTGTAATTAAATTACAAATCCAACACTTCTTTTTTATTTTTTATTCTTTGACTGCTTCTTATGTTCTCCGGTTTAATTTCTAATGATTTTAATAAATTAATATTTTTTTTTATCTTTCGTAATTTGTTCAACTTTATCAGCCAACTGCTCTGCTGGTTTTGTTTCTTCCGGTTGCTCTATAAGATTTGTTTTTAATAATTGACTAGGCCTTACTAAGTTCTCTTCACTAAGTATGACTTTGAAGCCTTTACGGCCTTGAACTTTATAAACTGCTCTACTAAATTGTTTATCACCTTTTGAAAAAATAGTTTGTTCTAATTCCTTTCTCACTCTTGTCCCCTTAGGGAATTCATTGATTAAAGGATTTCTGTATATTTCCTGAGTGTTTTTTTCAGTTCCTTCATAAACATTAATAGGCACGGCTTTTGTAATAAAAATTTACGGAGTCAGCATCTTCTGGCACTCTGTCTGTGTTTAAGCCCACTATGTTGGTATTGGTTGAGTGAGTCCACCGCAATTTCTGACAAGCCTAACAAACTCTTGTACTGACTACCCATTGTATATATTTATTAAATATTTAATTTGTGGATACTAAAATATATTAATCTTAGTATAGAATGCCGTCCCCCGAATCAAGTCGTAAGAATTGGAGTAAGGCTGTTGAAAGTATTAAGAGCAAGAAACAGCAAAAAATTGAAATAGCGAAAGAGAAATTAGCAAAGTGTAGAAATGTATATGTAGGCGATGATGAAGAGATGGAGGAAAAAAATAAACCGCATGGCAGAAATGAGTGTTGCTAATGATATTATTAACTGAAAAGACCAAGATGATACACCAGAAGAAAGCAGTGAGAGCGATGAAGAATGTGATTTCACAGATATCATTGCTGAAAAGATAGCATAAATGAAAATAAGAAGAAAGAAAGCGGAAGCAAAGAAGAAAGTAAGTAAAAAGCCAGATCTATTTCGACGTGTCGAAATAGAGCATCCTGAACCTGATGAGAGCGAAAGTGAAAGTGAAGAAAGTGAAGAAGAACATGTAAAGAAAAGTAAGGGTAAAAAGTCAAGCAGTGTAAGTGTAATCAATCTTCTGGTGGTGCTAAGAAAGAAAAAAATAATGATGATGTCTCAAGAATGTTTTTAAAATTCTAATGATATATCATGGACTACAAACATAGTCAGCGAGATGTGGCAGGCACTGAGCAAGAGGAAGAAGATAGAAAAATGAAACTGGAAGAAGCAATTGAAATACACAAGCAATCAAAGCCCGCCAAGATATGGAATACAATAACAGCACCTGAGGCTAAACCACTAAGCCAAGTATTTATTGACTTAATGGACATGTCGAAGGTTGCAACAAAGAAAGGTAATGCTAACTATAATTTTGGACTAGTAGCCATTGATGTATATAGTCGTCGTGGGTGGATTGAACTAATTAAAAATAGAACTACAGGTTATGTTTTGGAAGGATTTAAAAAAATATTTACGAAAGAAGTCCCTAAAAGTATTACTTCAGATAATGGCGGTGAGTTTAAGGGACAAGTGGCTGAATATTTTAGACAAAACAATATTGAGCACAGACCGGTTCAAGTAAGTGATCACAGAACAATGGCAATAATAGATAGATTTATTAAAACAATATGGAATGAATTAAATTTAATATGGGAATTTAATGAAAATTTTCAATGGGTTCCGATTATTCATCAGGTTGTAGATGATTACAATAAATCTTATCACAGCACAATTAACTGACGCCCGATTTGATACAAGGTTATCCAGCAAATCAACAACCGACATCAAAGAAGGAAAAAATTTATACTATACAGAGCAACGAGTGAGAGACAACGACGAAGTCAAAGCCTCAACGCAACACCGCTCTAATACTTCCAATCCGCACCAAACCAGTTTATATAATTTGATAGACACAAACATATTTGCACAAGCGAGCGGTCAATACTTAACTTACAACGATGTAGAAGGCAAATGGAAGAATACAGCCCTTGGTTCAATTGATACACTTTCAGATGTGGTTATAACCGCGCCGATAGCGATGAATAGTTATCTAACATATAATTCAATAAACTGGGTAAATGAAACCTTTCCGATAAATGTGGATGAATTCGGTAATATTAGTATGGGAAGGAAGAATATAACAGGAGTTAATTTACTAAATACCAAAGATGTTGATGAATGAATATTTGAGCATCAAGATAATAATGATAAAGTTTCAGCGAGTGGAAGCATAGATAGCCACAGGGATGTGTTGTCAGAAATCGCGACAGACAGCCTATCAATCTCAAAATTAGACTTAACCAACACAAACATAGTCGGTCTGAATACAGACAGAGTGCCAGAAGATTCCGACTCAATAAATCTTTATTATACAGATGCGCGATTTGACACACGTATCGCTATCAACGACGGACATCAAAGAAGGAAAACATTTATACTATACAGAGCAACGAGTGATAGACAACGACGAAGTCAAAGCCTCAACTCAACACCGCTCTAATACTTCCAATCCGCACCAAACCAGTTTATATAATTTGATAGACACAAACATATTTGCACAAGCGAGCGGTCAATACTTAACTTACAACGATGTAGAAGGCAAATGGAAGAATACAGCCATAGGTTCAATTGACACACTTTCTGATGTAGTCATAACCGCACCAATAGCAATGAATAGTTATCTAACATATAACTCAATAAACTGGGTAAATAAAACCTTTCCGATAAATGTGGATGAATTCGGCAATATTAGTATGGGAAGCAAGAATATAAAAGGAGTTAATTTACTAAATACCAAAGATGTTGATGAATGGATATTTGAGCATAATGATAATAATAATAAAGTTTCAGCGAGTGGAAGTATAGACAGCCACAGCGATGTGACAATAACAGGCTTCCCAGCAGATAACCAACTGCTTATGTATAGCACGGGACAATGGAGAAACACCACTTCACCCTTTCTTAGATTAGACGGCACAGCTAGTATGACGGGGGCACTAAATACGAATGGTTTTGCTATTTCGGGGCCTTCTACGTATAATGGAATTAATCTCGCTAATCTCGCAGTTGATGGTTCGGTGGTTAAACTAACAGGAGACCAAACCATAGCAGGAATTAAAACATTTAGCAGTATAATAAATGCGAGGATTGATATGAAAAGCCAAAGCATAACAAATGTCAATCTTGTTGATGGTGTGGATGTTTCTGTTCTTGATACTTCGGTGGTTAAACTAACAGGAGACCAAACCATAGCAGGGAATAAAAAATTTACATCAACTTTAGAAGTAAGTGGTTCGTCCAATCCTACTACTTTTGATGGTATTGGCATAGCCTTTGATACAAAAATAGGAATGATTGCAGCACAAAAAACAGCAACAGCGACTTGGTATCCGATACAAATAACTGGTTCGTATGTAGAGTTATATTCAGGTAATACTTTAATTATAACCGCAACTGGAACAACATTAAGTTTGAATAACAACAAAACAACGAACTTAGCCACACCATCAGTAACAACGGACGGAGCAAACAAAAGTTATGTTGATACATTAGACGGGCAAAATGTGAAACTAACAGGAAACCAAACCATAGCAGGAATTAAGACATATAGCAGTGGTGTTGAAATTACTGGAAATTCAATCAATTTAACAACAAAAGGTACATTCATCGTTTTCAATTCTACCAGTAATATTGGGTCAATTGCTAGTTTGGATATGAAAACTGCAACATATTACAACTTTGAAATTTCTGCGAAAAAAATAAGTTTTATTATCGATTGGACGATTGTTTCGTGGTTTAATGCTACTGGATTAGATTATAATAGTAGTAGGATTGTTAATCTAGGAGCACCACAAAATGCGAATGAAGCGGTAAATAGGCAATATCTGGATGACAATTGTGTGAAACTAACAACAGACCAAACCATAACAGGAAGTAAAAGATTTAATGGGGCGAGCACTACGATAAAATATCTAACTTTAACGAACAATGGTGATTTTAATAATCAAACTATCATTAATGGTGGAAATATAACATATAATGGGGCGAGGATATTAAACCAAAACGGAGGAGATATATTCTTTTCACAGACATCAGGCGATTATCAGTATTTCTTATTTATTCTAAATACCGCTACAAGTGGAACCGCGAACCAACGAGGTTATGTATTTACGAATGTAGCATTTGATGCAAAAGGGGCGGGACTTTTTATTTCAAGACTTTTGGATAATAAAAGTGCTTCATCTGACATTGTCTGTTTTAACAATGCTGGCGGTATGCGATTTTATGGTGCTTTGGATATGAACTCAAACAACATAACAAATGGTGGAACAATAACGGGAACTACATTAACGGCAACTACTGGCATGACTACAACAACATTAACAACGAGCGACAAAATAACAACAGCATCAGGTATGCTAATAATCATAGGCAATACAACGAAAGGAATAGGAACAACAGCGGGTTTAGAATTGTATGGGACTTATAACAATAATACAACTGGAGCACATTTGCAGGCTATTACAACAGAAGATATATATCCCACTTTTCAACTAACTAATTTAAGTCATAATAACATAAATATGACCTTTGATGCGTATTTAGATGCTGGTGGATGGAAATCAAGTTATGCGAGTTCTAATTTTCTAATTAGTAAATGAAATAATAAACTTAGATTTTTGTATGATAGCGGGAAAAGTGTTGGGGTTGCTGTTCCTTGGTTTCTCGCTCTGGAACTTGACACATCAGGTTTATTAGCAACAAAGGCGATTACAGCGAGTGGGGCGATAACAGCAAATGCGGGGATATCAACAACAACGGCAACTGCGAGTGGATTAGTAACTGCAAATGCGGGTATATCAACAACCACATTAACAACAAGTGGCTTACTAACTGCGAATGCGGGGATTACATACTCTGGGATGCTAACGACCACAACTAATAATGGAGCGAAAATAGGAATTCAAGGACAAACAGACGGGACGAATGCGAGAGGAATATTTATTTGGGATACTGCTGATTCAGCATGGGGGATTTATATGTCTCAGTCTGGTTCAAATAAATCATTAAGTGGAGGAACAGCACCAGCAGGAGGAGTAGGCGGAGGATTAACTTCTTATGCTATTAGATTTAGAGTGAATAATTCTTCAACGAGTGGGTTCATATGGGAGAATAGTGCAAATACTGCTTTAATGTCTTTGAAAGCAAGTGATGGACAATTATGGGTATTGTCTAATCCAATTCAATATTCAGACAGGAGAAAAAAAGAAGATATAAAGGAATGCTTATGCTTAGATTTTATTAATAAGTTAAATCCAGTTTGCTATCGTATGATTGATGACAACAAGAAACAAAGAACGGGTTTGATAGCACAAGAATTAGAGGATATACTAACAGAAATGAATATGCTAGATTTTGGCGGTTTTATAAAAGAAACAATTATGTTTCCGTGTCCAAAGCAAAGAAAAGAATGCGAATTGAAAGGTGTGAGTGTTAATCCAGAAGATGTTAAATGTGTTGATAGTGGTGATGTCGGTTATGGTATAGGTTATTCTGAGTTTATCGCCCCGTTAATGAAAGCGGTTCAACAATTATCAGAAAAGGTAGTTAATTTAGAAAAAGAAAATAAACTTTTACTTAATATACTACAAGACCAAACCAACCAATTAGCAGAAATACGAGCAGTCGTTTTCCCTTGATATTTATCAACTACACTCTCGTTGCTACCGCAACTCCCGTTTGTTGATAAACATCGTAAAAGAATAATATTTTTAATAAAAAAAAACGATGTTTTAGAATAAGAGAAAGTGCGACAGCACGAATCGCAATTCTAAAATATCATGTCTAATACAACTAGACTTCACAGACCACCGCCTATTATGGATATGGACGGCGAACTAACTCCTGAATTAAAGTATCGTGTTCTTGAAGTAGAACTAAAGACTGAAGAAAAAAAAGTAGAGCACGAATTGGAAGATAACTGGAATTGTTGTTGTATAAAAAACAGACCGACAGACAGCCGACTTATTAAATACTTATTTCAAATGGGTATCATTATCGCCATTATAACTCTTTGTATCGTAAGGCTATCTGAAAAGAACTTGCCGTGCGAGGTTGCTAATACTTATGTCGGTATTTTGACTTTACTCATAGGAATTTGCCTTCCATCGCCTTCTTCAAGTAAGAAGTGAACCCTCGTATAAATGTATTTTATACCAAGAACTATCGCTGGCACAGATTAAAGGAATGACTTCATCAAAACTAACACACCAATCACTCATAGGCTTATACACACGTTTAAATGTAGTTTCTATTCCTTGCTTTATACAATAAGCACAACTCTCATTCTTTTTTTCGCTTACCCGCGAGTAAAAGTCGCAGGCAGTTCGCGAAAATATTTTTGTTATTAAAAAGTTTATCATCAGTAATATAATCATGGCTGACTATAAATACCAAAAGATTATTTTTCTGACAATGATTTTGTTGGAAGCAAAACATTTAATAAAAATATTCAAATGTCATTCACACCGACCAAAATGAATGTTAAGTTTATTCATTATACGAACGACCAGACGGAAACCAAAACCAGAATTCTTTATATGGACAGAATTGGAATTATTGGCACATTTGCAGATAGTAATATAGCAAACATTTCAAACCTTAGTTATAATTTAGGTGTCGTTGGATGGACGGACGGACAATATACATTTAAAGTCCTTGAAACTGACAGCAGAAATATTGACACAGGAAATTTAGCGGGAAGAATTGTTGTGTGTCTGGAATTCTTAGGATAATAATATACAATGGAGAAAATAAACAATGTCAAGGTGAAACCAGTGAAGCAGGAAGGCGAAGGAAACAAAAAAGCAAAGTGCTATAAATTATTTAATGAGCCGTATGTAAATATATTTCTACTCGCCCGTAAGAAGAGCGGGAAAACGACAGCACTCTTTGAAATACTGAAACGGACTACAGACAGAAAAACCCGTATTGTCGTTATTGCTTCAACAATTCACAAGGACTACATTTATAAAGCAACGGTTAAACACTTTAAGAGCAGGGGAAACCCAATGGCTATATATACCTTTCTTAAATCAGATGGTGTAAATGTGATAGACTATGAACTTGACAAACTGAACAGACAGGACTAGCAACATGAAGGAGCAATCAAAGATGAAGAGGAAATAGAGAAACCACAATTTTTATATTTTGGAAAGGAAAAGAAAAAAGAAGAAGGAGGTGAGAAGAAAGAGAGACCAAGTAAGTATATTTCACCAGAGGTTGTTTTTGTTTTGGACGATTTAGGAAGTGGATTAAGAGACAAGTCAGTAAGCGATTTGTTAAAAAAGAACAGACACTATAAAAGTAAGGTTATTATGTCAAGTCAGTATCTGAACGACCTACGGCCAGAAGCCATTAAGCAGTTAGATTATTTGTTAATCTTTCCAGGCCAGTCTTAAAATAAAATGGAACTCGTGTATAAACACTTAGACTTATCTTTTGATTTTGATTATTTTCTTCAAAAGTATCACGAAGCAACAAAGGAACGATTTAATTTTCTTTATGTTTCAAGTGTTGATAATGAGTTAAGAAAAAATTTTGCCTATCGCATGAAATAATGATATTTATGAGCATCGCTTTCATTCGCTTCGCTCATTTTCGCTTGCTCATAAACATCGAAAAACGATGTTTTAGAATAAGTGAGAGTGCGACAGCACGAAACGCAATTCTAAAATATCAATAATTATTATTTTTTTTGCTGAAAAGATTTTTTTAAAATCTTTCTAATATATGCCAGTATCACCAGTGATAATTTCACAACCATCAGGATATAACATCGGATACAATGCATCGATGCTACAGAAGGGAGGAAAAAAGAAAACTAAGAAGAAGGGATGTGGTCAAAAGGGAGGAAAGATTAACTGGGCTAAGGTCGGAAAAACGGCCTTGGCTGTTAATAAATTCCTTCGCGATAATAAGGTAATCTCTAGAACTGCTGGGGCATTGAGTAGCATTCGGGTGCCTTACGCAGGTAGTGTTAGTGCTACAGCATCAAAACTCGGATATGGTAAGCAACGAGGAGGTGCTGTAAAGTTTTATTAAAAGATAGTTATCAACTACACTCTCGCTTGCTACCGCAACTCCCGTTTGTTGATAACCATTGAAAACCGATTTATTTTTTCCTAAAATAAAAAACGATGGTTTAGAATAAGTGAGAGTGCGAAAGCACGAAGCGCAATTCTAAACTATCTATACAATGGTCGCTAAAAAGACTAATAAGAAAAAGGCAAAAGTCCGTCCACCTCGGGTTTATAGGAATAAGAGCGGGGAGACCTTATATTATCCAGAAGGGTAAAAAATATTCTTAATTTTGGTAAGAAAACAAATGATTTAAGCACATTACAAATCGTTAAACTTTTTATGAAATATATTAGTAAGCCGAGCCACAAAGGCAGGGCCGCAAACCGAGAGAAAAAATAATCAAATCTGATTTCAATCGTCTTGAACACGAGAACCGAAACCAGATACAAAGCAACTTACGGACGAGATATGAGTTAATACATGACGAGGAAGCAAAGGAAAAGAAGAAAAGGGATGAGATAGAAGAAAAAAAGAAAAGGCTAGAAAGAAAAGACATAGCAGATGCAGAGGAACAAAAAGAAATAAATGACAGGGATCACAAAAGAGAACTAGCTAAGATAAATGAACGACAAGAACAAAAAGCCAGAGAAATAAGAAGGGAGCAAAAACTTATAGAAGATGTAAAGTTTGAACACGATAGGAAACAAAAATTATTACTATTACCACAGCCACAATATCAACCACAACTTATACAAGCGGTGAGTAACCAGCCACCTACACCAGTCTCACCACTTCCAAAACACCCTCCTGCAGACGAACTAGATGAAAACATAAAACTTTTAAAATCTGCTTATTTTACAGACGAAGAGATTAAAAAAATGACTAATAGTATGATACAAAAACAGCAGATGGTATTAAATTATTGCAACAGAAGACTTTCAACAACAAATGAAACAACTAATAGACAAAAGCCATCCAGATAGTTATTTGTTAATGAAGGTCAATCAAGTAAAGCAGTAATCAAACACTTCAGACACATGCGGTTGGCATAGTATGAGATTTTTAATGGAGCGAGCGAAAGGAAACAGGTTTAAGTTTGCTAGCGGTTATACAGACCTTAAAGTAGAAGAAGCGGAGAAATTTAAAACACAGAATGGGTATGGTAATTTTGATACATTTATTTGATATTTGTTTCAGACTACGTCTTCAACAAACATCGGGGGCTACGCACTTTTAAGGATTACAATAAGCATTAATTTTTTTGAAAAAGAAAAAAGCGATGTTTAGAATAAGCGAGAGTGCGGAGCACGAAGCGCAATTCTAAATATCATGGAGTATAAGGGAGGCCGTGCGAGTGGTATCTATTACATAAATAGCAAAAACAGAATAACTGGCACAGATAGCGACTTCACACACGAAGTCAATATGAAGGGGTTAGACAATCCCACACATTGTAAAATTCTTCATATCTATGTTCCAAAATCTTATTACTCTGTGGCTTCACCATATAATACCTTTACACTTAGCGAAGACGGGTATGAGGCTTTAATTACGATACCTGAGGGAAACTACACAATGAACAATCTAAAAAATAAGTTGTCGGAGGTACTGACGACAGAAAGTCCGAATGACTATACTTATGTTGTCTCAAGCAACATACAAACACAGAAGTGGAGGATGGTAAATTAACATTCAGTGTTTCAAATAACGGAGGTATTCAACAGCGGTTTATATTTGATGCTGATACCAGTATTCACGAGGTTATGGGGTTTGATAGAAATTCAACATATTTCTTCGCTAATGATTTTATTAAATCGCCAAATGTAATTATTTTAACTGGCGAAAAGACTTTATACCTTCAATCAGACTTAGTTGGTGAAGGAGATAATCACGTGCTACAAGAAATATACACAGCCAACGAAATTCCATTTGGAGCCATTATATACGACGCAAGTGCGTCTGAGTATGGTAAGAAATTATCCGCCAGTTCAAATAATGTATATAGGTTTTATCTTACAGACGAAAACGATCAGGCTATAAATCTTAATGGGTTAGGTATTGTTATGACATTGTTGATTTACAGAGAGACTAATTATTTTAATTTATTTACATCATTTTTCAATTTGTTAAAGGTGAGGTAGGGTAATTAATTTAATTTTGGAATTATTTATTTTTTTCTATAAATATATTCTGGTGAATTAGTTAATTTTCACAACTGCCTAAAAAAACAAAAATGCCAACTCAACAAGGAGGCGAACTAGACTTTTCTAGAACCGACTACATCAGTGCTTCGTATCGTTTGAATAAACTAACTCCGCGAGAAGGTGCGGGAGCTATTACTGTTACTACCGCAGAATGCCAAGAAAGCAACTTCGACCTTATCAGCAGGCCATTTAACTTAGCCCGCTCTGTCTTGAGTTTTACTTATGCCCCACCAGCAATTGCAGCGAACTATAACAAATGCTATATGGATTGTCTGGCTCCTATTAGACAAATTCAACTTCAAACCCGTAGCGGTGTTTATCTGTGTGATGTAAATGAAGTTGGCAATTTTACGAAGTTTCTTTGGAATGCTGAGACTTCTATGAAGGACTTTCTGACACTTGAAAACCACGACAATGGAAGTGGTGCGGGATGTATGCTTCAAAAGTGTAATGCAGGAAAGATTGTTATCGGTAGTAGAGCAGAAAGGCGAGCAATTGATACTGCAGCAGCCTACGATACTGTTAGAGACGCAATTCAAACATACTACAAAGTGCCTAGTGCAAATGCTCGTCGCCACGACGATTCCGCTCTATCTGATGGCACTGCTGGAACCTATAGCCTTGTTAATGTTGAATATAATGAGGCTAAGTATTTCTCGGGTGGTGCTGCTACTGCTGCTGAGCCTTCTATCGCTGTTAAGATTAATCTCGGTATGCTTTACAATACCATTTTCGCCCTTGATAAGATTATTATGTTTCCTGAGATTTTGAATATGAGGATTGTATGGCAACAGACCCGTAAAATTTATTATTACAATAACGATGCTTCGTCACCTGGTGGAGGAGTGCTTGTTGCTGCCGCTGGTAATGTAACTGTTTCTAGTCTTAACTTGTTCCTTGCTGTAGAGACAAATATTGATTATCCTTATGTGTATAAAAATTCCATTGCTCAATCAACTAAACAAAACATTATTCTCCGCTTTGATAGGGGGCATGGTAAAAGGTTGAAGAAAATTTATCACACACTCTTTCACAACACCGAAAACAAGAATACAGCTTATGATATTGATAACAGAGCAAACGCTAAGACTACCAGTTTCCACACCACACTTGACGGGGCACGACTTCAGGAATTTGAAATATTTCCCGCTAGTTTCGAAGATTATATGTGCTTGAAACCTAAACTTGAAGGTTCTGTTTTGATGAATTCAAATGTGTATCAATACAACTGGTTCTGGGTTGATGCTTGGGATCATACCCGCCCGCTGTGGAGCAAAGACCAAAATGAAGTTAGCGGGCTTGACTTTTCCAATGAGAGGCGATGGGAGTTCATTAGCACTACGCAGAATAATGCTCATCAGCACGTAAGTGTAGCAATCACTCAGCGGGAGGTTCAGGTTAAGGCAAATATAATTTCCATTTCATAAACTGCCGAAACAAAAAATTTAAAAAATTTAGATTTATTTTTTTATTTATATACAAACAAACAATGAAAACTCACCAGAGAAACTTAATCGCAGAAAATCCTGACGGAGAATTTATAAATGTCAGGGTCGGATATGATGGTGATATTGAAACAAATAATTCAAAGACCGCTTTTGGCGAAGCAGTAGTAGGTCAATTAACACCAGTTTTACAAGAAATCTTTCCATATACCATTAATAGTAGGATATGGACAAAAACAGAAACAAAATCGTCTGTGTCATTTTTGAATAATATGGCTGAATTGAAAACAACTGCTGATGCTACGGCAGATGCTAGACTGGTAAGTAAAAGGAGAATAAAATATAGAACTGGAATGTGTGTCCTAGCCCGCTTTACTGCTCTATGGACAATGGATGATACAAAAGATTACTATTCATATATTGGAATAGGAAATGATCTCGTTGATGGATTTTATTTTTACAAAAATCAAGCAGGAATAAGTATTGCACATTGTAAAGGAGGTGCCGCAGTTTATATTGACCAGGTAGACTGGGACGACCCGTGCGATGGAGCTTCGGCTATGCCTGACTTAGACTGGAGCAAATGAAATGTATTTCAAATTCAATTTCAGTATCTTGGGTTTGGTGCTATTAAGTTTTATATTGAAAATCCCATAACAGGGTTATTTCAATTAGTTCATATGATTGACTATGCGAATGCTAATACTGGGGTAAGCCTGCGAAATACAATATTACCTTATACAGCAGTAATGAGAAATGATGTATCGAGTGGAATACAAACTTTCAAAACAGCGAGTGCCAGTTTATTCATTGAGGAAACGAATACGATAAACACAAGTATAACAAACGAAGTGGAAGGAAGTAAAGCATCAAACACCACTGAAAGTCCTATTATTAATATCAGGAATAAAGCAACATTTGATGCGGGTGGTGCTAATTTAACAAATTATTCAAATGTTTATCCTACTTTGATAAGTATTACAAATGAAGATAGTAAGTCGTGTGTAGTAAGAATGGTATTAAATGGAACATCAACTGGAGCGGGTTTTGCAGATGTTGATTCTAAGTATTCAATTGTAGATACTGACATAAAGGCGAGTGCAATCGCAAACGGAACAACAATTTTTAAACTTTACGTAAATTCTCAATCAACTCAACAAATAAATCTTAGAAATTATGATGTATATCTGTCTCCTAGTGATGTATTGACTTTTACACAGAAATCCGTTGGAACTGCCAATAATGGTTCAAATGTTAATGTTATCGCTAACTTCATAGAAGACCAATAAAGCAAAAAAAAAATTTAATGGAAAGCGATGTGATATTAGAGATATTTTTTTACCGTATCTTTATTATTAAAATAAGGTTGTTGAATTAAATATTCAAGGTATGGTTTATCAATCTTAGCAACATCTTCAATTTTCATTTTTTTATACTTTCCATATTGAAGAAAAATATCGGTTTCCTGACCGAAGGTCGCATCTTCAACTACGGAGTCATTTTGCTGGTATTCTTTCTTTAATATACATCCTTCTTTTGTACATGTAGCATTCGCTATCTCTTCACCAACATTAGCCTTGATTTCAGTGATACTAGTCTCTTTTAAATCAGTTGCCTTAAAAGGTGTGCTTGGTTCCTCCATTATAATTTTTGCTAGTGTAGCCTCCAATGGAATAACTACTTTCACATTGTCGTCGCGGGGTTTATATTGTTCATAGAAAGAAACAATGTCAGGTTTAGTCTATTTAATTGAAGGTTTCTTAATCTCAATGTCAAGGTTCCATTTGTCAATTTCATTTAGGTAGTCTTGCTTGGTGTTGAGTTCACTCATTGATATATATAAAGTAAATATTAATTTTTATTGTAAATATTTTTACTTCACTTTTAATGTCTGTAAATTTATCAAACCACGGCTGTTTCATAACCCATTCAAGATATGGTTTGTCAATGGTAGCAACATCTTGAATTTTTTTCCTTTGTATTTGCCAAACGGAAAAACATCGGTCAGCTTTCCTTCTCTACTTTTTTCAATTGCCTTAATTTCTTCATCAATCATCTGTTGGACATCTCTTACTGAAAAGAATTCTTTATTCTTCTCAACTGAAAGTCGTCCAATTTTTTCAGATAGTCTGGTGAGGGTGGTCATTGGTCTATATAGTATGAGTTATAAAAAAAAATAGAAAAAATTATTTAGTATTTTATTACATTTTAAGAGCGGGTGAGAAGCCGTGTGGAATACTATCATTTTCGTTGATAAACTCACGACCGCACCATCTTGTTTTATTAACTACTTTTACAACATTCTTTTGATATTGTATGCTAAAATGTTCAATGTGTTGTTGTTTGCTGTTTCTGCTAGTATGTATTTTCTTCATTATAAAGTCTCTGGTATTAGTTAAACTTTCGCCCTTATGCATTAATTCATAAGCGGTTGGATTTAATTTTTTTCAAGTCCAAACCTTTACATCTAAAGTGGAAATGAGTTTTACCTTTTTCTTCGCCTTTCTTTACATACTCCAACATATACAATTTTGGTGCTACCCATAATCCCCTTATTATTTTTCAATCTGTTCCAAGGTCGTCATCCATTCCGCCGATTGCTTTATCTCTAAATCTCTTTATCTGTTCAATATTTCTTACATGGCTTTGAATGCTGTCTGTATCTGTATAATAATAATCTCTGTCTGGGTCGTTGGCTGGGTTGGCTTCAGTCATATACTTATACATAATTCGTCTGCTGTATGCTAGGATAAATGCCCCGTATTAAGTAGGTTTTGTAATTCTTTCTTCTTTTTCTTGCTCATCTCTTGGAATACCACTGATTAACCATAATTCACCATTAGCCTCTTCAAACTTTTCAATATCAGTTATTACGTGTTTAGCCCAGAATTTCCAATACTCATGATTTTTTGATAAGTATTTACTTACAGAATTAATCGGTCTTTGAATTGTCTTTCCGTATAAAGCATTCATAAATAACTTTGCTAATAAGTACTGAGGTGTGTCTTTCTTTGAATTTTGTTTTTTCTTAAATAACTCTAATATGTAATCTTTGAATACTGGTTCGGCTCCTTCTGTATAATAGCCCCGATTGATTTTGACTTGGTATCCAAGTTCAATCATATCTTCAATATCTACAGAAGTTAGCCATTGGTCTTTCATATCTCTTAACTCCCAATTCAAACACCCCTTACTATCTCTATACAGAACCCGCGGATGTAATATATTTTTTTGGAGATACATAATCAACATTATATATTCCGAGTTTGCCTTTCATTTCTCCTTCACATTCCTTTATTTCACCAGTCATAAATAATTCAAGCATTGCAGTTGGATAAAGACTTACAACATCCGCATCAATAAGATAATCTACAATCTCATCAAACCCAATTTCACCATTTACGTATTTTTGATATTGCTCTGAAATAAATCGTTTTTTGCTTGGATAAGTTCTAGCACCATATACAGCCCTTCTAAAATCTTTTTCTTGTTTTAAATTTGGTAGTTGAATAATATATTTACCATCTATCTTCTTTTTCCATAAATTCCAAGTAAGAGACGAAGTAGATGTATAAGCAGTTAATTTAGTTTTATGTTCTTTATATATTTGATTGTTTAGTGTGTCGTGTAGTTCCTTTAGTCCCATAACATCTTTTTGTAAGTATGTTAAACATTCGTTGTTTGTTTTGTCGTCCATCTCTTCCCATCGTTTCGCATTGTCGTGGTCAAAGTCTCCTTTTAACACATTACATCCCAGTGTTTCAATGATCTTTTTTAGACTTCCCTCAGTGTGCTTACATAAATCCCAGAATTTTATATTTTTATATTCTAGTGAGATAATAGCACCATTATTCATAAGGATTGCATTTTTTATTCTTCTTTTGATAAATTCTTTTTGTAAGTAGCAGTGGTCAAACTTACTCCCGTTAAAAGCATTAACATATAATTTTGCTTTTGGTTTCCTTTTTGATAAATCATCCGCATATTCAAAAATTATATCAAGTAATTTAGGAATACATTCATCGCCTGCTACATATTTAAAGGAGATATCCGAAATAGTATAGCCCGCTAGTAGTATAGGGTGCTACTTCGGCACACTTTTTCAATACACACCCCCCGCCACCAGAGACACACCCCGTTCGGCCCGCACGGGACAAAATGGCAACGGACGGAAAAAGTGGAAACGGTTAAATAAAATGATACACTTAGCCTTTTTTAACATTGTACACAGTCACAGCTGTTAATTTGCGAAAAAAGAAATATAACGGGTTTTGCGATTTTTCTTGACTTTTTTTGTTGAAGTTTCTGTTAGATAAAAAACAAAATGGCGACGTATAAATAAAAAGGAAATGAGCCCATGAACAAAATTTTGATGACTGGTAATTTTTTGCACGAAAACTGCAAAATAGACCAACAGATTTTCTCCTTTGCTGAAAATCGCGTTTTTGACAAAGCGAAAAGAATGCCAAATTACCCCTTGCAAAAATATATAAAAGTGATATATACCCTACAGGCATAGACCGTATGGTCAATAACTTTGATAACCTTGATAGTTTTTCTGATAATTCTGATAATGAGAGTATAAGGCGAGACAGTAATGACTGGATAGAATATTATATTGATAAACAAGAAAGCATAGTAAATAGACATAAAATTACAGTAAGCAATCAAATAGAGTTGATAAATGAAAAAATAAAAGAGATGACAAAAAAGAGAGAAGAGCTTGAAGAGAGAGAGGATGCGATAGACGAAAGATTAGCAGAGATAGAAGAAGAGAAGCAAAAAAAAGAAAAATAATGATAAAATGAAAAGAAAGAGAAAGAGAGAAGAAGAAAGAAGAAAGAAAGAGGAGAGGTTGTTAGATAGCTGGTTGCTAGCTAGGAAGCAACCATTGAGTTTGAGAGAGGAGGAGCAGGCGAGGAAGTTAATATGTAATGGAGATAGCTTTGATATGGTTTTGGATAAATATAATAAATATAGAAATAGGGTTGAGGGGTAAAATAGCTGACTATGTAAAGTCCTGGGCACGACATTAAACTACCCCTACATAAACACATATTGTCCCTCTGTGTGTTTATGTAGGTGATGCCTCCCAAGAAGAAAGCGGACGAAACAGCACCAGCTCCGCAGGTAATTATCTCTTTTCTTTGTTGTTCTTATTGATTGAATATGTATTGTAGGAGCCTGTTGCACCTGCACCAGCACCAGCAACTCCTCAGGTAATACCGCCTACATACGCTTTTGCAAGCGTAGCTTCGCAATCGGTAGATGTAATATCTTTTCTTTTTTGTTGCTCACATTGATGTTTGTGTTTTTTAGAAATCTATGGATGATGGGTTCAAATTGCTTAGCCTTTCTGACAAGAAAGAGGGTCAGACAAAATTTACCCCAACGAGAATGGTCGGGTTCTTTGTTGAGCAGAAAGACAACGATGTTTTCATTTACAAGTCAAAAGATGCTACTGATGCATTCTCACCGATTGAAGCAAAAGGCTCGCAATCTGCTGTTAAATCTCTGACTGTTGGGGCAGACGTATGGGTAGCTTTCAACAAAGATGCTCCTTTGTTTTTCTCTCCAAAGTTGAGCAACATTGAGAAGGTTGCTTCTGATTTTGGAAGCATAACCAGAATTATCCGCTCCAAGATTTATCTCAACAAAGCTTCTCGTGGCAACAACTGAAAAAATAAAAATCTTTCAATACTTACAAATCCATTATTTCTTTTTTCTTTTTAATCCGGGCACTACTACTGATATTTTCCGGCTTTATGTCTAATGACTTTAATAAGTGGCAGGTCTTTTTTTGTTTAGTTGCTTCCTTGACTTTATCAGCTAGTTGAGGTTTAACTTCTTCCGGTTCTTGTTCGTTCATTTTGGACTTTAATAATTGTTGAGGACTGACTAGTTTGTTTTCACCGAGTATTAACTTAAAGCCTTTCCGGCCTTTTACTGTATATACTTTCTTTGAGTATTGAACATCACCCTTAGAAAAAACAGTTCTTTCTAGTTCTTTTCTAACGGTTGAGCCCTTAGGAAATTTATTAATAAGACCGGCTCTATATATTTCCTGATCATTTTTCTTTTTACCATAATAAACTTCCATAGGTGTAGCCTTAATTGTATTATGATATGTATTGTTATAATTTTCCACAATTTCATTAAGGTAAGGAACCCAAACAAAATCGTCATTAACTTCCCACATAAAATTTAATTCATTCCTTATTGTTCTAATAAATCTATCTACAATACCCATAGTTCGGTGGTCGCCAACTTCGTTAGTTGTGTGTTGAATCCCGTTCTCTTTAAAGTATTCAGAGACTTGCCCTTTATATTCACTGCCGTTGTCGGACGTAATCCTTTTAGGTTTAGGCATTTTCTTTAATCCTTCTAATACTTTGCCTGTTGTTTTATTTTTGATTGGTTCAATCCAACCACGACGAGAATAAACATCAATCATTACTAAACCAAAGTTGTAGTTTTTGTTTCCTTTCTTAGTAGCTATTTTAGACATATCCATTAAGTCAATGAACACTTGGCTTAATGGTTCAGGCTCAGGAGCTAGTATAGTATTCCATTTTTTAGGTGCTTTGGATTGATGATGTATTTCAGAAGCCTCTTCAATTTTCTGTTTTTCAAGTTCTTCATTTAGCGGTGACTCCGCCTCCGCACCTCCGGTTTCAGTATTTTGCGGATTACTATGTTTGTGGTCCATTGCTATATCGCCTACAGCGATAGCTGTATGCGGCTAAAATAGAAAGGTAGTTTATCACGATATATAAAAGAGTAAATAATAAGTCTTGCATAAAGTTATATATATTAGAATTTAAGAAAAATTTAGATGTATCATTGTTTTCTTTTTTTGGTTTCTCAGGTTGTTTGTTATAAACATTGACACTAACACTGCTAGTCTTCTTCCCTCCTTTCTTAGGCTTGGGCTCTTCTTCTTCCTCGCTTTCCTCGCTCTCACTCTCGCTCTCTTCTTCCACTTTCTTTTTTACCGCTTTCTTCGCCTTCTTCAGTAGATGATAACCTAGAACTCGTCATGAATTTTTTGCAAAATTCACGACTTCGTCTAGGTTGTCGCACCCTCTCCTATGGATTTCCCGTAAAATAAATACAAAACAACAAAAACAACCAAAGAGCCTTATACAGCACACTACAAGAAAAATATATGTATCATTAAATTTAGTCGATTGACCTCGTTCGTCTTACTCTTCCAACTTCAACTCAACCACCTACCACACACAAACAAGTATGGTAGATAAAATTAGTCAATAGCAAGCTATTGACATTTGTCCCAAAGGGACAAAATTCATTTGAAATGAAGAGGGCTTTCGCCCAATTTTTTTAAAATTGAAAACACACTAGTTTATGCTCCTATGTGCTAAAGGAGTTAGTAGTGAAAACTACTTTTTCAATTAATTCTCTGTCTTTTGTATCTCTCATATTTTTCAATTACATTATATGTTGTTTTTCCTCCTTCAATCATTTTTCTTGCTCTAATCTCATCATCAACTCCCATTGGTTGATTTTCGGCACTTAGCCAATTCTCAAATAATCGTAATTGTTTTTTCTTGTTCAGTTCTTTTCTCCTTTCTTCTCTCTTTACCAAATCTATTTTTTCTTTTCGTTCTGCTTCTTCTTTTTTCTGATTTAGCAATTCTTCAATAGCGAAAAATTTATTTTGTTCTGCTTTTTCTTGTTTCTCCAATTCCAATAACTCTTGTCGTTTTTGCTCCTTTCTACTCTGTATAATGTCAAGTTTACTTCGCTATTTGTCTTATATTTCATTATCTGTGTGTATGTTTTATCTCTTAATTTCTCTAACCACTTATTGGTGGTTTCTCTTTCAACATACTCTACATCGCTACCATCATCATCACTCATTCTTGTTCGCACTTTGTCTGATGAAGACTATTCTGAAAAAGCAAAAGTTGTCCAACTCCAGAATTTAGAAGGTGTGTAATTGACCTGAGCCTCTAGGTGTGCGGTGTGAAAAAATTTTCGCTTTTCCTTTTTATCTGCATTTCAAATTGTCAGCAGAAATTCCTGAAATTCTATCACGTGTTTTTGTCTGTTTCTTTTTTCATTCTTGGTATGTTTCAGAATTCCCAAAGTGACAAATTCAAGAAGTCCAAACCCTTGCTGTTTTTGTGTGTGCACAGATGGCTGACGAACCTCCCGCCCCAAATGAACCAGAGCAACCACGCCAAGAAGACCCAGAAGTCAAGGTATGTTCCTTGTTCGTTTTGTTTTCTCATATAATTTTTTACAGACTTTGGCAGAAAATTTGGGGGATTTACGCATAGGACGCATCGTTGCGGGGGGTATTCCGAGTGAATTAGGTGGTAATAAGGTATCACCTGCCAAAGTTCCAAACATCGATAGGAAGAATCAACCAATAATAAGTAGCACTAATTATTGGGTTCAGCTGGACAAGAAGAATGGAACTGCTTTACTGTTCAGTCATGAGAACGATGGAATGCCAGTCGTCAAATTGAATAGATTTAAGACTGAATTGCGAAAGGGACAAGTAGCAGAAATATTTGTAGTTGAGTTCACGGATGGTTCGTTGAAACTGTTTCGTCTTTGGGATAACATCGATTCCATCGCCAACTTCTTCTGTCTTACGATTAAGACCGCCTACAGGGTCTTGTTTGATTAAAGGTTATTAATTTCTGAGCCTTTCGTCTCTTTGCAAACTTTTATCATTTTTAAAGGAGACGAAAGGTTTAGAAAATATTCTAATCAAAGGTCAAGTATTACTTTTGCCTTCCTCTCTCTTTTGCTTGTTCTGATGTTTTCTGGTTCTGTTTCTTCTCTTTTAAGTAGTTCTTTCGTCTTCTTTTCCTTTATAATTTCTTTTGTTTGTTGTTTTATGTCTTTCTCTTCGTCAATAGGCTTTGTAAAATCTGTTTTTAATAAATCCCTCGGACTTACGAGTTCATCGTTATTTAATATTAACTTAAATCCGGAACGGCCTTTGACTTTATAAATAATTTTACTGAAAGTCTTTCCTCCTTTCGCAAACATTAGCCTTTTGTTTTCCTTACGAACACTATCTCCGATATTGAATTCATTAATAAGGTTATCACGAGTGATTTTCTGTTTATTTTTATCTCTTCTAGCAAAGACGTCCACTGGTCTAGCCTGAATTCCCCGATGTAATTTGTGATTATAAGCATTAACCAAGTCTTGAATATAACTTACCCAGTCAAAATTTCTATTAGTTTCAAATAATAAATCCAACCACCTTCTAATACTCCTTATAACTCTATCTACCACAGCGAGTGCTCTATGGTCCCCTACTTCAACCACATCGTGCTTAATACTATTTTGAATAAAATAATCACGAGTAGCACCTTTATATTCTCCTCCGCTGTTGGTTGTAATTGATTTAGGTTTATAAGGTATAGATTTCAAAGCATAATATACTTCTTTTGCTGTTTTATTTTTTAATGGAATGATTATTAAAAATCGGGAATGACAATCAATCCAAACTAACATCCAAGCATAGCATTTGTTTCCTTTCTTATCTTTTATCTTACTCATGTCTGCCAAGTCTAAGAAAACTTAGTCTAGTGGTTTGTCAACCGATATAGTGTTCCATATTTTCGGGTTCTTTTTTTGATGATGTATTTCAAGTGCTTCTTCTTCTTTTGTTCTTTGAATTTCTTCTCCAGTTGGTGCTTCTTCTAGTGGGGCATCCGCATTCTGAGTATTAATAATTATATGTTTATTATCAAGTTGATTTTCCTCACTCATATCTTTAGAATTTGAGGAAGCACTTACTTAAGTCGTTTGAAGTTTCGCTCCGTGTTGGTTTCTCTGTATTATATACATTGACCAAAACTTTACTATTTGATTTTTTACCTTTCCCCTTCTTTGGTTTTGGCTCTTCTTCTTCACTTTCACTCTCACTGCTTTCGCTCTCCTCTGGTTCAACCACTGACTTTTTACTCTTCTTCTTTTCCCTCTTACTCTCTACCTTCGCTCTCTTGCTTTTCATCTTAGCCATCTTTTCCGCAATCAAGTCAGTAAAATCAACCTCATCTTCGCTATCACTCTGCTCGGGTGTGGCATCTTGATCTTTTTCATTAACAATATCGTTAGCAACATTCTTATTTTCTATCTCCGCTATTTTTCGTTCCATATCTTCGTCTTCGCTTTTAATCGCATTTCGGTATTGGTCCAAAACCTTGTTGGCATGTTCCATTTTTCTCTGCTTTGCTTTTTGTTTAATTCCATCGACTGCTTTTCCCAATTTTGTCGGCTCGCTTCGGGAGACGGCATTTTATACTAAGATTAATATATTTTAGTATTTTTAAAATAATTAATTAATTAATATAATGTCCCAATATAAATCATTACTTGGCCTTAATGAGTTGGCTGTTGATAGTCTAAACATACTTAACTTAGATTTAACCAACACAAACATAGTCGGTCTGAATACAGACAGAGTGCCAGAAGATGCTGAACCCATAAATCTTTATTACACTGACGACCGATTTGATACACGACTGGCTACCAAAAGCACCGCGGACATTAAAGAAGGACTTAATTATTATTGGACTGATAACCGCTTTGACACACGGCTCGCTTTAAAATCAACAACAGACCTAAAAGAAGGGCTTAATTATTATTGGACTGATAACCGCTTTGACACACGTCTCGCTTTAAAATCAACTACGGATATCAAAGAAGGAAGCCGTTTATACTACACAGAGCAACGAGTAAGGGATAATGACGAAGTCAAAGCCTCAACTCAACACCGCTCTAATACTTCCAATCCGCACCAAACCAGTTTATATAATTTGATAGACACAAACATATTTGCACAAGCAAGCGGGCAATACTTAACTTACAACGATGTGGAAGGCAAATGGAAGAATACAGCCCTTGGTTCAATTGATACACTTTCAGATGTAGTCATTACAGCACCAGTGGCGATGAATAGTTATCTAACATATAATTCAATAAACTGGGTAAATAAAACATTTCCGATAAATGTTGATGAAACAGGCAATATTAGTATGGGAAGGAAGAATATAACAGGAGTTAATTTACTAAATGACAAAGGTGTTGATGAATGGATATTTGAGCATAATGATAATAATAATAAGGTGTCAGCAGCTGGAAGTATAGACTCACATAGCGATGTGACAATATCAGGCTTCCCAGCAGATAATCAACTGATTATGTATAGCACAGGACAATGGAGAAACACCACACTACCCTTTCTTAGATTAGACGGAACTGCTAGTATGACGGGAGGACTAAATATGAATGGTTATGCTATTTCGGGGGCTTCTACGTATAATGGAATTAATCTCACTAATCTCGCAGTTGATGGTTCAGTGGTCAAACTAACAGGAGACCAAACCATAGGAGGAATAAAAACATTTAGCAGTATAATAAATGCTAGTGCGGGTATTGATATGAAAAGCCAAAGCATAACAAATGTAAATCTTGTTGATGGTGTTGATGTTTCTACTCTTGACACTTCTGTCGTTAAACTAACAGGAGACCAAACCATAGCAGGGAATAAAAAATTTACATCAACTTTAGAAGTAAGTGGTTCGTCCAATCCTACTACTTTTGATGGTATTGGCATAGCCTTTGATACAAAAATAGGAATGATTGCAGCACAAAAAACAGCAACAGCGACTTGGTATCCGATACAAATAACTGGTTCGTATGTAGAGTTATATTCAGGTAATACTTTAATTATAACCGCAACTGGAACAACATTAAGTTTGAATAACAACAAAATAACGAACTTAGCCACACCATCAGTAACAACGGACGGAGCAAACAAAAGTTATGTGGATACATTAGACGGGCAAAATGTGAAACTAACTGGAAACCAAACCATAGCAGGAATTAAGACATATAGCAGTGGTGTTGAAATAACTGGAAATTCAATCAATTCAACAACAAAAGGCACATTTATCGTTTTCAATTCTACCAGTAATATTGGGTCAATTGCTAGTTTGGATATGAAAACTGCAACATATTACAACTTTGAAATTTCTGCGAAAAAAATAAGTTTTATTATTGACGGGACGATTGTTTCGTGGTTTAATGCTACTGACTTAGATTGTAATAGCAGTCGGATTGTTAATTTGGGAGCACCACAAAATGCGAATGAAGCGGTAAATAGGCAATATCTGGATGACAATTGTGTGAAACTAACAACAGACCAAACCATAACAGGAAGTAAAAGATTTAATGGGGCGAGCACTACGATAAAATATCTAACTTTAACGAACAACGCCGATTTTAATAATCAAACCATCATTAATGGTGGAAATATAACATATAATGGGGCGAGGATATTAAACCAAAATGGAGGTGATATATTCTTTTCACAGACGTCAGGCGATTATCAGTATTTCTTATTTACTCTAAATACCGCTACAAGTGGAACCGCGAACCAACGAGGTTATGTATTTACGAATGTAGCATTTGATGCAAAAGGGGCGGGACTTTATATTTCAAAACTTTTGGATAATAAAAGTGCTTCGTCTGACATTGTCCGTTTTAACAATGCTGGGGGTATGCGGTTTTATGGTGCCTTAGATATGAACTCAAACAATATAACAAATGGTGGAACAATAACGGGAACGACAATTACTTCAACTGCTGGCATGACTACAACAACATTAACAACGAGCCACAAAATAACAACAGCATCAGGTATTCCAATAATCATAGGCAGTACAACGAAAGGAATAGGAACAACAGCGGGTTTAGAATTGTATGGGACTTATAACAATAATACAACTGGAGCACATTTGCAGGCTATTACAACAGAAGATATATATCCCACTTTTCAACTAACTAATTTAAGTCATAATAACATAAATACGACCTTTGATGCGTATTTAGATGCTGGTGGATGGAAATCAAGTTATGTGAGTTCTAATTTTCTAATTAGTAAATGGAATAATAAACTTAGATTTTTGTATGATAGCGGGAAAAATGTGGGGGTTGCTGTTCCTTGGTCTCTCGCTCTGGAACTTGACACATCGGGCTTATTAACAACGAAGGCAATAACAGCAAGTGAAGCGATAACAGCAAATGCGGGGATATCAACAACAACGGCAACCGCAAGTGGATTAATAACTGCAAATGCGGGTATATCAACAACAACATTAACAACAAGTGGCTTACTAACTGCGAATGCGGGTATTACATACTCTGGGGTGCTAACAACCACAACATTAACCAGTGGAGCAAAGATAGGAATACAAGGAGGAACAGATGGGACAAATGCGAGAGGAATATTTATGTGGGAGACAGCAAATTCAGCATGGGGTATTTATATGGCATCCAATGGTGGAAGTAGATCATTAAGCGATGGAACGGCGCCAACAGGAGGTGTTGGAGGTGGTATATCTTCTTATGCCTTAAGATTTAGATGTAGCACAGGCTCAAATGAAGGTTTCATATGGGAAAATAACAATAACACTGCTTTAATGTCTTTGAGAGGGAGTGATGGTCAGTTATGGGTATTGTCTGATCCTATTCAATATTCAGATAGGCGAAAAAAAGAAGATATAAAGGAATGTTTAGGCTTAGATTTTATCAACAGTTAAATCCAGTCTGCTATCGTATGATTGATGACAACAAGAAAAAAAGAACTGGTTTGATAGCACAGGAATTAGAAGAAATACTAACAGAAATGGATATGCTAGATTTTGGCGGATTTATAAAAGAAAAAATTATGGTTCCGTGTCCAAAGCAAAGAGCGGAATACGAATTGAAAGGTGTGAGTGCTAATCCAGAAGATGTTAAATGTATTGATAGCGGTGATGTCGGTTATGGAAAAGGGTATTCCGAGTTTATCGCCCCGTTAATTAAAGCGGTTCAACAATTATCAGAAAAAGTAGTTAATTTAGAAAAAGAAAATAAACTTTTACTTAATATACTACAAGACCAAGCAAACCAATTAGCAGAAATCAGAGTGGCCGTTCTTGATAATGTCAAACAATAATACAACTAGACTTCATAGACCACCACCTATTATGGATATGGATGGCGAACTAACTCCAGAATTAAAGTCTCGCTGTATTTCGTCAGAGTTAAAAAATGAACAAAAAAAATCAGACCATGAAATTAACGACGAATGGCGATGTTGTTGTTTCAAAGAAAGGACAGATGCAAGATTAATTAAATATGCTGTTCAGATGACAGTTACATGTAGCATAATCATTTTGTGTGTTGTTAGATTGAGCGACCCGACAATCAGTTGTGCTAATGCTAACACATTTATAGGCGTACTCACGCTTCTTATTGGGATAATCTGCCCGTCTCCAAAAATAAATTAAAAACCAAAAACGGATAATCCGATCATATTGTCATAGTGTATTTGTGTTTTAAGATGCTTTGATAAATTATCAATTCTGAAAGAATTACCACATTCACATTGAACTATTTTTGATTCATATATTCTTTTTTTTCGGTTTATCTCATCTTTATTTTTGTCTCTATATTCTTTCCATTTTTGTGACAGTTGTTCTTTGTTTTTTGCCACGTATTCTTTAAGATATCGTGACACATAGTCTTCATTTTTTTCAAGCCATTCTTTTCTTTTTTGTGCTATTTTCTCTTTGTTTGTTTCTCTATATTTTTTATCTCTTTGTGCTATTTTACCCTTGTTTTGTTCTCTGTATTCCTTTTTAGTTTGACATTCTACTCTTTTGTTTATACAATTTTCTGTTTGTCTTATTATCTCTCCTTCTTGCCTTCTCAGTTGATTTACATTTTCACACGAATAATCTTCAATTAATTCAACGAAGGCATCATTATATTTGACGATTTCAAAAGAAGAAACATAATGATATTTTCCATTCATCCAGTTTTCTGCCGTTGTCGGAAGTAATCCTTTTAGGTTTAGGCATTTTCTTTAATCCTTCTAATACTTTGCCTGTTGTTTTATTTTTGATTGGTTCAATCCAACCACGACGAGAATAAACATCAATCATTACTAAACCAAAGTTGTAGTTTTTGTTTCCTTTCTTAGTAGCTATTTTAGACATATCCATTAAGTCAATGAACACTTGGCTTAATGGTTCAGGCTCAGGGGCTAGTATAGTATTCCATTTTTTAGGTGCTTTGGATTGATGATGTATTTCAGAAGCCTCTTCAATTTTCTGTTTTTCAAGTTCTTCATTTAGCGGTGACTCCGCCTCCGCACCTCCGGTTTCAGTATTTTGCGGATTACTATGTTTGTGGTCCATTGCTATATCGCCTACAGCGATAGCTGTATGTGGCTAAAATAGAAAGGTAGTTTATCACGATATATAAAAGAGTAAATAATAAGTCTTGCATAAAGTTATATATATTAGAATTTAAGAAAAATTTAGATGTATCATTGTTTTCTTTTTTTGGTTTCTCAGGTTGTTGGTTATAAACATTGACACTAACACGGCTAGTCTTCTTCCCTCCTTTCTTAGGCTTGGGCTCTTCTTCTTCTTCCTCGCTTTCCTCGCTCTCACTCTCGCTCTCTTCTTCCACTTTCTTTTTTACCGATTTCTTCGCCTTCTTCAGTAGATGATAACCTAGAACTCGTCATGAATTTTTTGCAAAATTCACGACTTCGTCTAGGTTGTCGCACCCTCTCCTATGGATTTCCCGTAAAATAAATACAAAACAACAAAAACAACCAAAGAGCCTTATACAGCACACTACAAGAAAAATATATGTATCATTAAATTTAGTCGATTGACCTCGTTCGTCTTACTCTTCCAACTTCAACTCAACCACCTACCACACACAAACAAGTATGGTAGATAAAATTAGTCAATAGCAAGCTATTGACATTTGTCCCAAAGGGACAAAATTCATTTGAAATGAAGAGGGCTTTCGCCCAATTTTTTTAAAATTGAAAACACACTAGTTTATGCTCCTATGTGCTAAAGGAGTTAGTAGTGAAAACTACTTTTTCAATTAATTCTCTGTCTTTTGTATCTCTCATATTCTTCAATTACATTATATGTTGTTTTTCCTCCTTCAATCATTTTTCTTGCTCTAATCTCATCATCAACTCCCATTGGTTGATTTTCGGCACTTAGCCAATTCTCAAATAATCGTAATTGTTTTTTCTTGTTCAGTTCTTTTCTCCTTTCTTCTCTCTTTACCAAATCTATTTTTTCTTTTCGTTCTGCTTCTTCTTTTTTCTGATTTAGCAATTCTTCAATAGCGAAAAAGTTATTTTGTTCTGCTTTTTCTTGTTTCTCCAATTCCAATAACTCTTGTCGTTTTTGCTCCTTTCTACTCTGTATAATGTCAAGTTTACTTCGCTATTTGTCTTATATTTCATTATCTGTGTGTATGTTTTATCTCTTAATTTCTCTAACCACTTATTGGTGGTTTCTCTTTCAACATACTCTACATCGCTACCATCATCATCACTCATTCTTGTTCGCACTTTGTCTGATTAAGACTATTCTGAAAAAGCAAAAGTTGTCCAACTCCAGAATTTAGAAGGTGTGTAATTGACCTGAGCCTCTAGGTGTGCGGTGTGAAAAAATTTTCGCTTTTCCTTTTTATCTGCATTTCAAATTGTCAGCAGAAATTCCTGAAATTCTATCACGTGTTTTTGTCTGTTTCTTTTTTCATTCTTGGTATGTTTCAGAATTCCCAAAGTGACAAATTCAAGAAGTCCAAACCCTTGCTGTTTTTGTGTGTGCACAGATGGCTGACGAACCTCCCGCCCCAAATGAACCAGAGCAACCACGCCAAGAAGACCCAGAAGTCAAGGTATGTTCCTTGTTCGTTTTGTTTTCTCATATAATTTTTTACAGACTTTGGCAGAAAATTTGGGGGATTTACGCATAGGACGCATCGTTGCGGGGGGTATTCCGAGTGAATTAGGTGGTAATAAGGTATCACCTGCCAAAGTTCCAAACATCGATAGGAAGAATCAACCAATAATAAGTAGCACTAATTATTGGGTTCAGCTGGACAAGAAGAATGGAACTGCTTTACTGTTCAGTCATGAGAACGATGGAATGCCAGTCGTCAAATTGAATAGATTTAAGACTGAATTGCGAAAGGGACAAGTAGCAGAAATATTTGTAGTTGAGTTCACGGATGGTTCGTTGAAACTGTTTCGTCTTTGGGATAACATCGATTCCATCGCCAACTTCTTCTGTCTTACGATTAAGACCGCCTACAGGGTCTTGTTTGATTAAAGGTTATTAATTTCTGAGCCTTTCGTCTCTTTGCAAACTTTTATCATTTTTAAAGGAGACGAAAGGTTTAGAAAATATTCTAATCAAAGGTCAAGTATTACTTTTGCCTTCCTCTCTCTTTTGCTTGTTCTGATGTTTTCTGGTTCTGTTTCTTCTCTTTTAAGTAGTTCTTTCGTCTTCTTTTCCTTTATAATTTCTTTTGTTTGTTGTTTTATGTCTTTCTCTTCGTCAACAGGCTTTGTAAAATCTGTTTTCAATAAATCCCTCGGACTTACGAGTTCATCGTTATTTAATATTAACTTAAATCCGGAACGGCCTTTGACTTTATAAATAATTTTACTGGAAGTCTTTCCTCCTTTCGCAAACATTAGCCTTTTGTTTTCCTTACGAACACTATCTCCGATATTGAATTCATTAATAAGGTTATCACGAGTGATTTTCTGTTTATTTTTATCTCTTCTAGCAAAGACGTCCACTGGTCTAGCCTGAATTCCCCGATGTAATTTGTGATTATAAGCATTAACCAAGTCTTGAATATAACTTACCCAGTCAAAATTTCTATTAGTTTCAAATAATAAATCCAACCACCTTCTAATACTCCTTATAACTCTATCTACCACAGCGAGTGCTCTATGGTCCCCTACTTCAACCACATCGTGCTTAATACCATTTTGAATAAAATAATCACGAGTAGCACCTTTATATTCTCCTCCGCTGTTGGTTGTAATTGATTTAGGTTTATAAGGTATAGATTTCAAAGCATAATATACTTCTTTTGCTGTTTTATTTTTTAATGGAATGATTATTAAAAATCGGGAATGACAATCAATCCAAACTAACATCCAAGCATAGCATTTGTTTCCTTTCTTATCTTTTATCTTACTCATGTCTGCCAAGTCTAAGAAAACTTAGTCTAGTGGTTTGTCAACCGATATAGTGTTCCATATTTTCGGGTTCTTTTTTTGATGATGTATTTCAAGTGCTTCTTCTTCTTTTGTTCTTTGAATTTCTTCTCCAGTTGGTGCTTCTTCTAGTGGGGCATCCGCATTCTGAGTATTAATAATTATATGTTTATTATCAAGTTGATTTTCCTCACTCATATCTTTAGAATTTGAGGAAGCACTTACTTAAGTCGTTTGAAGTTTCGCTCCGTGTTGGTTTCTCTGTATTATATACATTGACCAAAACTTTACTATTTGATTTTTTACCTTTCCCCTTCTTTGGTTTTGGCTCTTCTTCTTCACTTTCACTCTCACTGCTTTCGCTCTCCTCTGGTTCAACCACTGACTTTTTACTCTTCTTCTTTTCCCTCTTACTCTCTACCTTCGCTCTCTTGCTTTTCATCTTAGCCATCTTTTCCGCAATCAAGTCAGTAAAATCAACCTCATCTTCGCTATCACTCTGCTCGGGTGTGGCATCTTGATCTTTTTCATTAACAATATCGTTAGCAACATTCTTATTTTCTATCTCCGCTATTTTTCGTTCCATATCTTCGTCTTCGCTTTTAATCGCATTTCGGTATTGGTCCAAAACCTTGTTGGCATGTTCCATTTTTCTCTGCTTTGCTTTTTGTTTAATTCCATCGACTGCTTTTCCCAATTTTGTCGGCTCGCTTCGGGAGACGGCATTTTATACTAAGATTAATATATTTTAGTATTTTTAAAATAATTAATTAATTAATATAATGTCCCAATATAAATCATTACTTGGCCTTAATGAGTTGGCTGTTGATAGTCTAAACATACTTAACTTAGATTTAACCAACACAAACATAGTCGGTCTGAATACAGACAGAGTGCCAGAAGATGCTGAACCCATAAATCTTTATTACACTGACGACCGATTTGATACACGACTGGCTACCAAAAGCACCGCGGACATTAAAGAAGGACTTAATTATTATTGGACTGATAACCGCTTTGACACACGGCTCGCTTTAAAATCAACAACAGACCTAAAAGAAGGGCTTAATTATTATTGGACTGATAACCGCTTTGACACACGTCTCGCTTTAAAATCAACTACGGATATCAAAGAAGGAAGCCGTTTATACTACACAGAGCAACGAGTAAGGGATAATGACGAAGTCAAAGCCTCAACTCAACACCGCTCTAATACTTCCAATCCGCACCAAACCAGTTTATATAATTTGATAGACACAAACATATTTGCACAAGCAAGCGGGCAATACTTAACTTACAACGATGTGGAAGGCAAATGGAAGAATACAGCCCTTGGTTCAATTGATACACTTTCAGATGTAGTCATTACAGCACCAGTGGCGATGAATAGTTATCTAACATATAATTCAATAAACTGGGTAAATAAAACATTTCCGATAAATGTTGATGAAACAGGCAATATTAGTATGGGAAGGAAGAATATAACAGGAGTTAATTTACTAAATGACAAAGGTGTTGATGAATGGATATTTGAGCATAATGATAATAATAATAAGGTGTCAGCAGCTGGAAGTATAGACTCACATAGCGATGTGACAATATCAGGCTTCCCAGCAGATAATCAACTGATTATGTATAGCACAGGACAATGGAGAAACACCACACTACCCTTTCTTAGATTAGACGGAACTGCTAGTATGACGGGAGGACTAAATATGAATGGTTATGCTATTTCGGGGGCTTCTACGTATAATGGAATTAATCTCACTAATCTCGCAGTTGATGGTTCAGTGGTCAAACTAACAGGAGACCAAACCATAGGAGGAATAAAAACATTTAGCAGTATAATAAATGCTAGTGCGGGTATTGATATGAAAAGCCAAAGCATAACAAATGTAAATCTTGTTGATGGTGTTGATGTTTCTACTCTTGACACTTCTGTCGTTAAACTAACAGGAGACCAAACCATAGCAGGGAATAAAAAATTTACATCAACTTTAGAAGTAAGTGGTTCGTCCAATCCTACTACTTTTGATGGTATTGGCATAGCCTTTGATACAAAAATAGGAATGATTGCAGCACAAAAAACAGCAACAGCGACTTGGTATCCGATACAAATAACTGGTTCGTATGTAGAGTTATATTCAGGTAATACTTTAATTATAACCGCAACTGGAACAACATTAAGTTTGAATAACAACAAAATAACGAACTTAGCCACACCATCAGTAACAACGGACGGAGCAAACAAAAGTTATGTGGATACATTAGACGGGCAAAATGTGAAACTAACTGGAAACCAAACCATAGCAGGAATTAAGACATATAGCAGTGGTGTTGAAATAACTGGAAATTCAATCAATTCAACAACAAAAGGCACATTTATCGTTTTCAATTCTACCAGTAATATTGGGTCAATTGCTAGTTTGGATATGAAAACTGCAACATATTACAACTTTGAAATTTCTGCGAAAAAAATAAGTTTTATTATTGACGGGACGATTGTTTCGTGGTTTAATGCTACTGACTTAGATTGTAATAGCAGTCGGATTGTTAATTTGGGAGCACCACAAAATGCGAATGAAGCGGTAAATAGGCAATATCTGGATGACAATTGTGTGAAACTAACAACAGACCAAACCATAACAGGAAGTAAAAGATTTAATGGGGCGAGCACTACGATAAAATATCTAACTTTAACGAACAACGCCGATTTTAATAATCAAACCATCATTAATGGTGGAAATATAACATATAATGGGGCGAGGATATTAAACCAAAATGGAGGTGATATATTCTTTTCACAGACGTCAGGCGATTATCAGTATTTCTTATTTACTCTAAATACCGCTACAAGTGGAACCGCGAACCAACGAGGTTATGTATTTACGAATGTAGCATTTGATGCAAAAGGGGCGGGACTTTATATTTCAAAACTTTTGGATAATAAAAGTGCTTCGTCTGACATTGTCCGTTTTAACAATGCTGGGGGTATGCGGTTTTATGGTGCCTTAGATATGAACTCAAACAATATAACAAATGGTGGAACAATAACGGGAACGACAATTACTTCAACTGCTGGCATGACTACAACAACATTAACAACGAGCCACAAAATAACAACAGCATCAGGTATTCCAATAATCATAGGCAGTACAACGAAAGGAATAGGAACAACAGCGGGTTTAGAATTGTATGGGACTTATAACAATAATACAACTGGAGCACATTTGCAGGCTATTACAACAGAAGATATATATCCCACTTTTCAACTAACTAATTTAAGTCATAATAACATAAATACGACCTTTGATGCGTATTTAGATGCTGGTGGATGGAAATCAAGTTATGTGAGTTCTAATTTTCTAATTAGTAAATGGAATAATAAACTTAGATTTTTGTATGATAGCGGGAAAAATGTGGGGGTTGCTGTTCCTTGGTCTCTCGCTCTGGAACTTGACACATCGGGCTTATTAACAACGAAGGCAATAACAGCAAGTGAAGCGATAACAGCAAATGCGGGGATATCAACAACAACGGCAACCGCAAGTGGATTAATAACTGCAAATGCGGGTATATCAACAACAACATTAACAACAAGTGGCTTACTAACTGCGAATGCGGGTATTACATACTCTGGGGTGCTAACAACCACAACATTAACCAGTGGAGCAAAGATAGGAATACAAGGAGGAACAGATGGGACAAATGCGAGAGGAATATTTATGTGGGAGACAGCAAATTCAGCATGGGGTATTTATATGGCATCCAATGGTGGAAGTAGATCATTAAGCGATGGAACGGCGCCAACAGGAGGTGTTGGAGGTGGTATATCTTCTTATGCCTTAAGATTTAGATGTAGCACAGGCTCAAATGAAGGTTTCATATGGGAAAATAACAATAACACTGCTTTAATGTCTTTGAGAGGGAGTGATGGTCAGTTATGGGTATTGTCTGATCCTATTCAATATTCAGATAGGCGAAAAAAAGAAGATATAAAGGAATGTTTAGGCTTAGATTTTATCAACAGTTAAATCCAGTCTGCTATCGTATGATTGATGACAACAAGAAAAAAAGAACTGGTTTGATAGCACAGGAATTAGAAGAAATACTAACAGAAATGGATATGCTAGATTTTGGCGGATTTATAAAAGAAAAAATTATGGTTCCGTGTCCAAAGCAAAGAGCGGAATACGAATTGAAAGGTGTGAGTGCTAATCCAGAAGATGTTAAATGTATTGATAGCGGTGATGTCGGTTATGGAAAAGGGTATTCCGAGTTTATCGCCCCGTTAATTAAAGCGGTTCAACAATTATCAGAAAAAGTAGTTAATTTAGAAAAAGAAAATAAACTTTTACTTAATATACTACAAGACCAAGCAAACCAATTAGCAGAAATCAGAGTGGCCGTTCTTGATAATGTCAAACAATAATACAACTAGACTTCATAGACCACCACCTATTATGGATATGGATGGCGAACTAACTCCAGAATTAAAGTCTCGCTGTATTTCGTCAGAGTTAAAAAATGAACAAAAAAAATCAGACCATGAAATTAACGACGAATGGCGATGTTGTTGTTTCAAAGAAAGGACAGATGCAAGATTAATTAAATATGCTGTTCAGATGACAGTTACATGTAGCATAATCATTTTGTGTGTTGTTAGATTGAGCGACCCGACAATCAGTTGTGCTAATGCTAACACATTTATAGGCGTACTCACGCTTCTTATTGGGATAATCTGCCCGTCTCCAAAAATAAATTAAAAACCAAAAACGGATAATCCGATCATATTGTCATAGTGTATTTGTGTTTTAAGATGCTTTGATAAATTATCAATTCTGAAAGAATTACCACATTCACATTGAACTATTTTTGATTCATATATTCTTTTTTTTCGGTTTATCTCATCTTTATTTTTGTCTCTATATTCTTTCCATTTTTGTGACAGTTGTTCTTTGTTTTTTGCCACGTATTCTTTAAGATATCGTGACACATAGTCTTCATTTTTTTCAAGCCATTCTTTTCTTTTTTGTGCTATTTTCTCTTTGTTTGTTTCTCTATATTTTTTATCTCTTTGTGCTATTTTACCCTTGTTTTGTTCTCTGTATTCCTTTTTAGTTTGACATTCTACTCTTTTGTTTATACAATTTTCTGTTTGTCTTATTATCTCTCCTTCTTGCCTTCTCAGTTGATTTACATTTTCACACGAATAATCTTCAATTAATTCAACGAAGGCATCATTATATTTGACGATTTCAAAAGAAGAAACATAATGATATTTTCCATTCATCCAGTTTTCTGCCGTTGTCGGAAGTAATCCTTTTAGGTTTAGGCATTTTCTTTAATCCTTCTAATACTTTGCCTGTTGTTTTATTTTTGATTGGTTCAATCCAACCACGACGAGAATAAACATCAATCATTACTAAACCAAAGTTGTAGTTTTTGTTTCCTTTCTTAGTAGCTATTTTAGACATATCCATTAAGTCAATGAACACTTGGCTTAATGGTTCAGGCTCAGGGGCTAGTATAGTATTCCATTTTTTAGGTGCTTTGGATTGATGATGTATTTCAGAAGCCTCTTCAATTTTCTGTTTTTCAAGTTCTTCATTTAGCGGTGACTCCGCCTCCGCACCTCCGGTTTCAGTATTTTGCGGATTACTATGTTTGTGGTCCATTGCTATATCGCCTACAGCGATAGCTGTATGTGGCTAAAATAGAAAGGTAGTTTATCACGATATATAAAAGAGTAAATAATAAGTCTTGCATAAAGTTATATATATTAGAATTTAAGAAAAATTTAGATGTATCATTGTTTTCTTTTTTTGGTTTCTCAGGTTGTTGGTTATAAACATTGACACTAACACGGCTAGTCTTCTTCCCTCCTTTCTTAGGCTTGGGCTCTTCTTCTTCTTCCTCGCTTTCCTCGCTCTCACTCTCGCTCTCTTCTTCCACTTTCTTTTTTACCGATTTCTTCGCCTTCTTCAGTAGATGATAACCTAGAACTCGTCATGAATTTTTTGCAAAATTCACGACTTCGTCTAGGTTGTCGCACCCTCTCCTATGGATTTCCCGTAAAATAAATACAAAACAACAAAAACAACCAAAGAGCCTTATACAGCACACTACAAGAAAAATATATGTATCATTAAATTTAGTCGATTGACCTCGTTCGTCTTACTCTTCCAACTTCAACTCAACCACCTACCACACACAAACAAGTATGGTAGATAAAATTAGTCAATAGCAAGCTATTGACATTTGTCCCAAAGGGACAAAATTCATTTGAAATGAAGAGGGCTTTCGCCCAATTTTTTTAAAATTGAAAACACACTAGTTTATGCTCCTATGTGCTAAAGGAGTTAGTAGTGAAAACTACTTTTTCAATTAATTCTCTGTCTTTTGTATCTCTCATATTCTTCAATTACATTATATGTTGTTTTTCCTCCTTCAATCATTTTTCTTGCTCTAATCTCATCATCAACTCCCATTGGTTGATTTTCGGCACTTAGCCAATTCTCAAATAATCGTAATTGTTTTTTCTTGTTCAGTTCTTTTCTCCTTTCTTCTCTCTTTACCAAATCTATTTTTTCTTTTCGTTCTGCTTCTTCTTTTTTCTGATTTAGCAATTCTTCAATAGCGAAAAAGTTATTTTGTTCTGCTTTTTCTTGTTTCTCCAATTCCAATAACTCTTGTCGTTTTTGCTCCTTTCTACTCTGTATAATGTCAAGTTTACTTCGCTATTTGTCTTATATTTCATTATCTGTGTGTATGTTTTATCTCTTAATTTCTCTAACCACTTATTGGTGGTTTCTCTTTCAACATACTCTACATCGCTACCATCATCATCACTCATTCTTGTTCGCACTTTGTCTGATTAAGACTATTCTGAAAAAGCAAAAGTTGTCCAACTCCAGAATTTAGAAGGTGTGTAATTGACCTGAGCCTCTAGGTGTGCGGTGTGAAAAAATTTTCGCTTTTCCTTTTTATCTGCATTTCAAATTGTCAGCAGAAATTCCTGAAATTCTATCACGTGTTTTTGTCTGTTTCTTTTTTCATTCTTGGTATGTTTCAGAATTCCCAAAGTGACAAATTCAAGAAGTCCAAACCCTTGCTGTTTTTGTGTGTGCACAGATGGCTGACGAACCTCCCGCCCCAAATGAACCAGAGCAACCACGCCAAGAAGACCCAGAAGTCAAGGTATGTTCCTTGTTCGTTTTGTTTTCTCATATAATTTTTTACAGACTTTGGCAGAAAATTTGGGGGATTTACGCATAGGACGCATCGTTGCGGGGGGTATTCCGAGTGAATTAGGTGGTAATAAGGTATCACCTGCCAAAGTTCCAAACATCGATAGGAAGAATCAACCAATAATAAGTAGCACTAATTATTGGGTTCAGCTGGACAAGAAGAATGGAACTGCTTTACTGTTCAGTCATGAGAACGATGGAATGCCAGTCGTCAAATTGAATAGATTTAAGACTGAATTGCGAAAGGGACAAGTAGCAGAAATATTTGTAGTTGAGTTCACGGATGGTTCGTTGAAACTGTTTCGTCTTTGGGATAACATCGATTCCATCGCCAACTTCTTCTGTCTTACGATTAAGACCGCCTACAGGGTCTTGTTTGATTAAAGGTTATTAATTTCTGAGCCTTTCGTCTCTTTGCAAACTTTTATCATTTTTAAAGGAGACGAAAGGTTTAGAAAATATTCTAATCAAAGGTCAAGTATTACTTTTGCCTTCCTCTCTCTTTTGCTTGTTCTGATGTTTTCTGGTTCTGTTTCTTCTCTTTTAAGTAGTTCTTTCGTCTTCTTTTCCTTTATAATTTCTTTTGTTTGTTGTTTTATGTCTTTCTCTTCGTCAACAGGCTTTGTAAAATCTGTTTTCAATAAATCCCTCGGACTTACGAGTTCATCGTTATTTAATATTAACTTAAATCCGGAACGGCCTTTGACTTTATAAATAATTTTACTGGAAGTCTTTCCTCCTTTCGCAAACATTAGCCTTTTGTTTTCCTTACGAACACTATCTCCGATATTGAATTCATTAATAAGGTTATCACGAGTGATTTTCTGTTTATTTTTATCTCTTCTAGCAAAGACGTCCACTGGTCTAGCCTGAATTCCCCGATGTAATTTGTGATTATAAGCATTAACCAAGTCTTGAATATAACTTACCCAGTCAAAATTTCTATTAGTTTCAAATAATAAATCCAACCACCTTCTAATACTCCTTATAACTCTATCTACCACAGCGAGTGCTCTATGGTCCCCTACTTCAACCACATCGTGCTTAATACCATTTTGAATAAAATAATCACGAGTAGCACCTTTATATTCTCCTCCGCTGTTGGTTGTAATTGATTTAGGTTTATAAGGTATAGATTTCAAAGCATAATATACTTCTTTTGCTGTTTTATTTTTTAATGGAATGATTATTAAAAATCGGGAATGACAATCAATCCAAACTAACATCCAAGCATAGCATTTGTTTCCTTTCTTATCTTTTATCTTACTCATGTCTGCCAAGTCTAAGAAAACTTAGTCTAGTGGTTTGTCAACCGATATAGTGTTCCATATTTTCGGGTTCTTTTTTTGATGATGTATTTCAAGTGCTTCTTCTTCTTTTGTTCTTTGAATTTCTTCTCCAGTTGGTGCTTCTTCTAGTGGGGCATCCGCATTCTGAGTATTAATAATTATATGTTTATTATCAAGTTGATTTTCCTCACTCATATCTTTAGAATTTGAGGAAGCACTTACTTAAGTCGTTTGAAGTTTCGCTCCGTGTTGGTTTCTCTGTATTATATACATTGACCAAAACTTTACTATTTGATTTTTTACCTTTCCCCTTCTTTGGTTTTGGCTCTTCTTCTTCACTTTCACTCTCACTGCTTTCGCTCTCCTCTGGTTCAACCACTGACTTTTTACTCTTCTTCTTTTCCCTCTTACTCTCTACCTTCGCTCTCTTGCTTTTCATCTTAGCCATCTTTTCCGCAATCAAGTCAGTAAAATCAACCTCATCTTCGCTATCACTCTGCTCGGGTGTGGCATCTTGATCTTTTTCATTAACAATATCGTTAGCAACATTCTTATTTTCTATCTCCGCTATTTTTCGTTCCATATCTTCGTCTTCGCTTTTAATCGCATTTCGGTATTGGTCCAAAACCTTGTTGGCATGTTCCATTTTTCTCTGCTTTGCTTTTTGTTTAATTCCATCGACTGCTTTTCCCAATTTTGTCGGCTCGCTTCGGGAGACGGCATTTTATACTAAGATTAATATATTTTAGTATTTTTAAAATAATTAATTAATTAATATAATGTCCCAATATAAATCATTACTTGGCCTTAATGAGTTGGCTGTTGATAGTCTAAACATACTTAACTTAGATTTAACCAACACAAACATAGTCGGTCTGAATACAGACAGAGTGCCAGAAGATGCTGAACCCATAAATCTTTATTACACTGACGACCGATTTGATACACGACTGGCTACCAAAAGCACCGCGGACATTAAAGAAGGACTTAATTATTATTGGACTGATAACCGCTTTGACACACGGCTCGCTTTAAAATCAACAACAGACCTAAAAGAAGGGCTTAATTATTATTGGACTGATAACCGCTTTGACACACGTCTCGCTTTAAAATCAACTACGGATATCAAAGAAGGAAGCCGTTTATACTACACAGAGCAACGAGTAAGGGATAATGACGAAGTCAAAGCCTCAACTCAACACCGCTCTAATACTTCCAATCCGCACCAAACCAGTTTATATAATTTGATAGACACAAACATATTTGCACAAGCAAGCGGGCAATACTTAACTTACAACGATGTGGAAGGCAAATGGAAGAATACAGCCCTTGGTTCAATTGATACACTTTCAGATGTAGTCATTACAGCACCAGTGGCGATGAATAGTTATCTAACATATAATTCAATAAACTGGGTAAATAAAACATTTCCGATAAATGTTGATGAAACAGGCAATATTAGTATGGGAAGGAAGAATATAACAGGAGTTAATTTACTAAATGACAAAGGTGTTGATGAATGGATATTTGAGCATAATGATAATAATAATAAGGTGTCAGCAGCTGGAAGTATAGACTCACATAGCGATGTGACAATATCAGGCTTCCCAGCAGATAATCAACTGATTATGTATAGCACAGGACAATGGAGAAACACCACACTACCCTTTCTTAGATTAGACGGAACTGCTAGTATGACGGGAGGACTAAATATGAATGGTTATGCTATTTCGGGGGCTTCTACGTATAATGGAATTAATCTCACTAATCTCGCAGTTGATGGTTCAGTGGTCAAACTAACAGGAGACCAAACCATAGGAGGAATAAAAACATTTAGCAGTATAATAAATGCTAGTGCGGGTATTGATATGAAAAGCCAAAGCATAACAAATGTAAATCTTGTTGATGGTGTTGATGTTTCTACTCTTGACACTTCTGTCGTTAAACTAACAGGAGACCAAACCATAGCAGGGAATAAAAAATTTACATCAACTTTAGAAGTAAGTGGTTCGTCCAATCCTTCTACTTTTGACGGCATCTGCATAGCCTTTGATACAAAAATAGGAATGATTGCAGCACAAAAAACAGCAACAGCGACTTGGTATCCGATACAAATAACTGGTTCGTATGTAGAGTTATATTCAGGTAATACTTTAATTATAACCGCAACTGGAACAACATTAAGTTTGAATAACAACAAAATAACGAACTTAGCCACACCATCAGCAACAACGGACGGAGCAAACAAAAGTTATGTGGATACATTAGACGGGCAAAATGTGAAACTAACTGGAAACCAAACCATAGCAGGAATTAAGACATATAGCAGTGGTGTTGAAATAACTGGAAATTCAATCAATTCAACAACAAAAGGCACATTTATCGTTTTCAATTCTACCAGTAATATTGGGTCAATTGCTAGTTTGGATATGAAAACTGCAACATATTACAACTTTGAAATTTCTGCGAAAAAAATAAGTTTTATTATTGACGGGACGATTGTTTCGTGGTTTAATGCTACTGACTTAGATTGTAATAGCAGTCGGATTGTTAATTTGGGAGCACCACAAAATGCGAATGAAGCGGTAAATAGGCAATATCTGGATGACAATTGTGTGAAACTAACAACAGACCAAACCATAACAGGAAGTAAAAGATTTAATGGGGCGAGCACTACGATAAAATATCTAACTTTAACGAACAACGCCGATTTTAATAATCAAACCATCATTAATGGTGGAAATATAACATATAATGGGGCGAGGATATTAAACCAAAATGGAGGTGATATATTCTTTTCACAGACGTCAGGCGATTATCAGTATTTCTTATTTACTCTAAATACCGCTACAAGTGGAACCGCGAACCAACGAGGTTATGTATTTACGAATGTAGCATTTGATGCAAAAGGGGCGGGACTTTATATTTCAAAACTTTTGGATAATAAAAGTGCTTCGTCTGACATTGTCCGTTTTAACAATGCTGGGGGTATGCGGTTTTATGGTGCCTTAGATATGAACTCAAACAATATAACAAATGGTGGAACAATAACGGGAACGACAATTACTTCAACTGCTGGCATGACTACAACAACATTAACAACGAGCCACAAAATAACAACAGCATCAGGTATTCCAATAATCATAGGCAATACAACGAAAGGAATAGGAACAACAGCGGGTTTAGAATTGTATGGGACTTATAACAATAATACAACTGGAGCACATTTGCAGGCTATTACAACAGAAGATATATATCCCACTTTTCAACTAACTAATTTAAGTCATAATAACATAAATACGACCTTTGATGCGTATTTAGATGCTGGTGGATGGAAATCAAGTTATGTGAGTTCTAATTTTCTAATTAGTAAATGGAATAATAAACTTAGATTTTTGTATGATAGCGGGAAAAATGTGGGGGTTGCTGTTCCTTGGTCTCTCGCTCTGGAACTTGACACATCGGGCTTATTAACAACGAAGGCAATAACAGCAAGTGAAGCGATAACAGCAAATGCGGGGATATCAACAACAACGGCAACCGCAAGTGGATTAATAACTGCAAATGCGGGTATATCAACAACAACATTAACAACAAGTGGCTTACTAACTGCGAATGCGGGTATTACATACTCTGGGGTGCTAACAACCACAACATTAACCAGTGGAGCAAAGATAGGAATACAAGGAGGAACAGATGGGACAAATGCGAGAGGAATATTTATGTGGGAGACAGCAAATTCAGCATGGGGTATTTATATGGCATCCAATGGTGGAAGTAGATCATTAAGCGATGGAACGGCGCCAACAGGAGGTGTTGGAGGTGGTATATCTTCTTATGCCTTAAGATTTAGATGTAGCACAGGCTCAAATGAAGGTTTCATATGGGAAAATAACAATAACACTGCTTTAATGTCTTTGAGAGGGAGTGATGGTCAGTTATGGGTATTGTCTGATCCTATTCAATATTCAGATAGGCGAAAAAAAGAAGATATAAAGGAATGTTTAGGCTTAGATTTTATCAACAGTTAAATCCAGTCTGCTATCGTATGATTGATGACAACAAGAAAAAAAGAACTGGTTTGATAGCACAGGAATTAGAAGAAATACTAACAGAAATGGATATGCTAGATTTTGGCGGATTTATAAAAGAAAAAATTATGGTTCCGTGTCCAAAGCAAAGAGCGGAATACGAATTGAAAGGTGTGAGTGTTAATCCAGAAGATGTTAAATGTATTGATAGCGGTGATGTCGGTTATGGAAAAGGGTATTCCGAGTTTATCGCCCCGTTAATTAAAGCGGTTCAACAATTATCAGAAAAAGTAGTTAATTTAGAAAAAGAAAATAAACTTTTACTTAATATACTACAAGACCAAGCAAACCAATTAGCAGAAATCAGAGTGGCCGTTCTTGATAATGTCAAACAATAATACAACTAGACTTCATAGACCACCACCTATTATGGATATGGATGGCGAACTAACTCCAGAATTAAAGTCTCGCTGTATTTCGTCAGAGTTAAAAAATGAACAAAAAAAATCAGACCATGAAATTAACGACGAATGGCGATGTTGTTGTTTCAAAGAAAGGACAGATGCAAGATTAATTAAATATGCTGTTCAGATGACAGTTACATGTAGCATAATCATTTTGTGTGTTGTTAGATTGAGCGACCCGACAATCAGTTGTGCTAATGCTAACACATTTATAGGCGTACTCACGCTTCTTATTGGGATAATCTGCCCGTCTCCAAAAATAAATTAAAAACCAAAAACGGATAATCCGATCATATTGTCATAGTGTATTTGTGTTTTAAGATGCTTTGATAAATTATCAATTCTGAAAGAATTACCACATTCACATTGAACTATTTTTGATTCATATATTCTTTTTTTTCGGTTTATCTCATCTTTATTTTTGTCTCTATATTCTTTCCATTTTTGTGACAGTTGTTCTTTGTTTTTTGCCACGTATTCTTTAAGATATCGTGACACATAGTCTTCATTTTTTTCAAGCCATTCTTTTCTTTTTTGTGCTATTTTCTCTTTGTTTGTTTCTCTATATTTTTTATCTCTTTGTGCTATTTTACCCTTGTTTTGTTCTCTGTATTCCTTTTTAGTTTGACATTCTACTCTTTTGTTTATACAATTTTCTGTTTGTCTTATTATCTCTCCTTCTTGCCTTCTCAGTTGATTTACATTTTCACACGAATAATCTTCAATTAATTCAACGAAGGCATCATTATATTTGACGATTTCAAAAGAAGAAACATAATGATATAACTAAACATTCGACAATCTTGGGGGTATCCCTTTTTCCGAAATTTTCCATGAAGTATATGGACTTTTTTGAAAACGTGTGGAAATGAAAGGAAATCAATTCACTGATTGCAGAACATATAAAAATAATATTAAAACATGTTTTTATTAATTGTAATACACTTTAACTTCATCTTCAGAGGTGGGCAGGAACCGGTCCGACACGGTAATCTTTCTCCTTTTTCATAGTCCCGGCTACTATGAATCTATGATGATAACAATGCCCAACATGCAGAATTTGCTTTTAAGTTTGTTTATCTTTGTTTACATTAAGCATTTTACTTTATTATGATAATAAACATTGCTTTTACCTACAATAAATTCCCCCCGGGGGGGGGGGAGGGGGGAGGGGGGAACGGGGGAGGAAGAGAAGTGCGATGTCGCCACGCAAAATACATAGATTCTACAACAAAATTTCTTTAATTACTAAAAAAAATAATAAATCTAACTCCGTAATATCATACTAACTAAATTAGAAGTTTGTTTAACTCTTGCACGCGACAAACGTTCTTAATCACGCTTTCGACCATAACAAACCTGCCAGTGCAAAAAATTACGATTAATACTACACTACTACAAAGAAAAAAAACACAAAACAAATTCAAACATCTTTCAGATGAAGGAGAAAAGTGAAAGCTATGCAAACTACCTGGTGCGTGCATTTGAAGTTAGCGCCGAGTCAGCGCAAGCGATGCTAAAACAAACTCCCATGCGTTAGGTGAGCTGGGAGCGGTGAGACCGGTGCCGCGTTGGGGGGTGGAAGGTGAGTTACCAGCAGACAGAGCGCCAGCTGCCATCCGCGCGATGAGATCCTCCAGCAAGCTTTCTCTCTCGCTCTTACTATTTTTGTTGTTGTTGTTGTTGTTGCTGTTGTTGTTGCTGATGTTGTTGTTGTTGTTATCATTATCATCATAGTTTTTCTTGTTCTTGTTATTCTTCTTCATCTTCTTCTTCACTCTCTCGTTCTCTTCTTCTGAGCTTTCCTCCTCCTCCTCCTCCTCCTCCTCCTCCTCCTCCTTCTCCTTCTTTGAATTCTTCCTCTTTCTTCTCTCCTCTTCCCGTTGTCGCTTCTCTTGCGCCTCTTTTTCCTTCCGATCTTGCGCTTCTTTTTTCTTCCTTTCCTCCTCTCTCAACTTTCTTTCTTCTGCTAGCATTTCCTTAATGGATGCGGCTTGTTCTGACATTGCCTTGTTCACAAGATCCTGAACGACTTCTTTCGACACGCCGGCGGACGAACTACCCTGAATACAATACCGGTCGCCGTTGTTTTGAAAGAAGTCGTTCATTTCTTGCGAACAAGGCAGTGGCAGAACAAACCAACAGCAACGACAACAACAACAACAAAGAATAATAATAATAATAATAATAATAATAATAATAATAGTATATCTCCTGCCAATTGCTGAGACAAAAGGCCATGTGCATCCAGTCCTCCATTCCATAAGGAAAGTCTCCACACCAATCGGTGGAATAAAGGAAGTGACGGCATAGAACATCACTCTAGGAGCTTTATACCAATCAGCCCATGGAAAGGGACCGATGGCCTATGTACTCCCTAAATAATAATAATAATAATAATAATAATAATAATAATAATAATAATAATAATAATAATAATAATAATAATAATAATAATAATAATAATAAAGTTTGAAAAAAAAATGTCAGCGCTTCCCGTTAGAGAGATTATACTCGGAAAAAAAAAGACAGGGAAAGGCTCACTGATAGAATGCCACACACACTAGCTAGCCATACTAAAGCTAGTAGCTATACTCCCCTCTCTAAACTATATGCTGCGGCGCCCAAAGAGACCTTTTGACCCCCCCCCCCGGGGGCCCCCCCCCTCACAAAAAAAAAGAAAAAGAAGAAGAAGGAGTAGGAAAGATTATACCTCCAACGACATGTCCACTTCATCAGCGTCGACCGCGGGCTTTTTGGACTTCGGCTTGCCTAGTCACGTCAGAAATTAGAAACACTGAAAAAAAAGCACACAAAAAAAGATGAAATTTGCTAGTACCTGGCTTTTTCTTGCTGGACCCCTTAGGCATAGGAGGCTCAGGGGTCTCTTCTTCTTCAGGGACGTCTGGAACGTCTGGAACATCGTCGACGTCGATGGATTCTGCACAAAGAACCAAACAATATTACATACATCCTTCATTTTTCATTACATACAATGTTGCTACCGAATCTCAGTTTTTTTGGCCTGCCCGAAGAGCGAGGCTCAGTCGGGCCCTTTTTTTGATTCTTCTTCTAACGTTTCAGGCGAGCATGCAGTAAATATGCAAAATAAAGAAAAGGAAGATGCCAAAAAAAACAAAAACAAAAACAAAAAAACAAAAAAAAAAAAAAAAAAAAGATGAAGCTGGTGGAGAAAAAGAATAATAACATGTATATGAAGAAGAAAAAGAAAAATGGAAGAAGAAGAGGAAGAAGAAGAAGAAGAAGAAGAAGAAGAAATGACCTTGTTTGCTTCGTACAGAAGCAAAAGCTCCCGCTTCCGCCAGTTGCAAATCATAGGCGGGTTCGTGGGGTTACCGACGTAGAGGAGCCACGCGGGCTTCACCTGCTTCTCGAAGTCCATCGGCGACGGATCAAGCATGCAAGAGTGTTTAAGGTTAAAACCAAAAAAACCCATGAGCTGATATTGGATTTCGTCAGCCTTGCCATCGCCGTCAGTGTCGACCTCGCGCGCAGCAAAAATGAAGCGCTTCGATCCTGCAACATCCAAGTATAAAAAATATGTGCAGCTTGTGAATTTTGAAAAACATACAGTACCTCGATTGACTTGCGCAGGAGTCTTCTTGCGCCAACCAATGGGAAAGACAATGAAGAGCCTGCAAATAAAAAATAAACAATCAGTTTATAAAAATCTTTCATACTTATAGGGAAAAAGACCCGGGAGCACAAGGTGAAGTTTCACCCTCACATGTCTCCACTTGCGTGGACGCCTTCAGTTCGAAATTGTTGTACTTTGTAAGTGCAACGTCGAGCGCGAGCGCCCCCTCCCGATGTTTGTTGTCCTCGGATGTGAACTTAAAGAGCAAGCTAATTAAAGCAGCAGCAAAAGAGGAATAATAATAATAATAATAAAAAGAGAGTTTAAATAAAAAAAAATGGCAGCGCTTCCCGTTAGAAGAAATATACTCGAAAAAAAAAAACAGGGAAAGGCTCACTGATAGAAGGCCACACACACTAGCTAACTATACTAAAGCTAAGTATCTATACTCCCCTCTCTAAACTATGCTATCGAATAATAATAATAACAATATAATAATAATAATAATAATAATAATAATAATAATAATAATAATAATAATAATAATAATAATAATAATAATAATAATAATAATAATAATAATATGTATCGTCTGCCAATTGCTGAGCCAAAAGGCCATGTGCATCCAGTCCTCCATTCCATAAGGAAAGTCTCCACACCAATCGGTGGAATAAAGGAAGTGACGGCATAGAACATTAATCTAGGAGCTTTATACCAATCAGCCCATGGAAAGGGACCGATGGCCTATGTACTCCCTAAATAATAATAATAATACTATATCTGAGGCGTACTGATGCAGCTAATGGCATATCCTCAACGGACATAAGCCTCCAATACCCTTTTTCGAGGTCCTCCACCCCCCCGTGTCAGTCTCTCGCCTGATGATCGGGGCCACCGATGGAGCTCCTGAGGGCAAGACTGCACTAAGCCGAGGTTATTCCGCAGTCCCAGCAACCTCTTGCAAGACGTCACCGAATGTGCAAGTGCATACACCAAGCGCGGTTGCTAGAGCTGCCTCGAAACCCCACCCATAACAATCTGGTGTCTGCTGGGTCCTGGGCTATCAACCAGCATATGCGGAGTTTAAGATCTTTTACGCGCGCAACGACCCTCCTCCCCAGCATCTACCACCAAAGGGTTATGAGTTGGCGTCACAGTTTAACGCCTTGAGGCCATTGGGCTGAATAATAATAATAATAATAATAATAATAATAATAATAATAATAATAATAATAATAATAATAATAATAATAATAATAATACTATATCTGAGGCGTACTGATGCAGCTAATGGCATATCCTCAACGGACATAAGCCTCCAATACCCTTGTTCGAGGTCCTCCACCCCCCCGTGTCAGTCTCTCGCCTGATGATCGGGGCCACCGATGGAGCTCCTGAGGGCAAGACTGCACTAAGCCGAGGTTATTCCGCAGTCCCAGCAACCTCTTGCAAGACGTCACCGAATGTGCAAGTGCATACACCAAGCGCGGTTGCTAGAGCTGCCTCGAAACCCCACCCATAACAATCTGGTGTCTGCTGGGTCCTGGGCTATCAACCAGCATATGCGGAGTTTAAGATCTTTTACGCGCGCAACGACCCTCCTCCCCAGCATCTACCACCAAAGGGTTATGAGTTAGCGTCACAGTTTAACGCCTTGAGGCCATTGGGCTGAATAATAATAATAATAATAATAATAATAATAATAATAATAATAATAAATAATAAAAGAGGAACAGAAGAAAAAGCTAATAATAATAATAATAATAATAATAATAATAATAATAATAATAATAATAATAATAATAATAGTGCTTCTCTGTCAATGGCTGATGCAAATCTGCACATGCGCCTCCATCGTCTCACCCGTGAGGAGAGTACGAAGAATTGACGATAGGCTCTAATGACACCCCCGCAAGGGCAGTTCCAACACTTCCAGACGGACCGGTATGTTCAATGAAAATACTGGTGGCACCGACGGGAATCGAACTGGCGACAGGGCCCAGATGGTAGAACTTGACCACTGGGCTATCACGGTGTCCATAATAATAATAATAATAATAATAATAATAATAATAATAATAATAATAATAATAATAATAATAATAATAATAATAATAATAATAATAATAGTGCTTCTCAGTCAATGGCGAATGCATTTCTGCACATGTGCCTCCATCGTCTCACCCGCGAGGGGAGTACGAAGATTTGACTATAGGCTCTACTGACATCCCCGCAAGGCAGCTCCAAGCCTTCCAGACAGACCAATACTTTCAAAGAAAATATCCTTTGAAAATACTGGCACCGACGGGAATCGAACTGGCGACAGGTCCCAGATGGTAGACCTTAACCACTGGGCTATCGCGGTGCCACATAATAATAATAATAATATAATAATAATAATAATAATAATAATAATAATAATAAAATAATAATAATAATAATAATAATAATAATAATAATAATAATAATAATAATAATAATAATAATAACAGTATGAAATTAAAAAAAAATGACAGCGCTTCCCGTTAGAGGGATTATACTCGAAAAAAAAAGACAGGGAAAGGCTCACTGATAGAAGGCCACACACACTAGCTAACTATACTAAAGCTAGTAACTAACTCCTTTCTGTAAACTATGCTACAGTATCCAGTAATAATAATAATAATAATAATAATAATGATAATAATAATAATAATAATAATAATAATAATAATAATAATAATAATAATAATAATAATAACAATAATAATAATAATACCAGTCTTGATAATCTAATCCGGATAGGAATGTGAAAATTCCTTTGTGGGCCCACACGCGAACCTTCCCCGAATCCAGAGGGGGAAACCCACTCAGCTGGTCATCCTCCTCTTCCTTCTTCTTCCTCTCCTCCTCCTCCATCTTCTTCCTCTCTTCCTCCTCCTTCTTCCTCTCCTCTTCCTCCTTCTTCTTCCTCTCCTCCTCCTCCTCCTTCTTCTTCTTCCTCTCCTCCTCCTTCTTCTTCTTCTCCTCCTCCTTCTTCTTCTTCTCCTCCTCCTCCTTCTTCTTCTTCTCCTCCTCCTCCTTCTTCTTCTTCTCCTCCTCCTCCTTCTTCTTCTTCTTCTTCTCCTCCTCCTTCTCCTCCTCCTCCTCCTTCTTCTTCTTCTCCTCCTCCTTCTTCTCCTTCTCCTCCTCCTCCTTCTTCTTCTTCTTCTTCTCCTCCTCCTCCTCCTCCTTCTCCCTCTTCTTCTTCTTCTTCTTCTTCTTCTCCTCCTTCTTCTTCTTCTTCTGCTCCTCCTCCTTCTTCTTCTTCTTCTCCTCCTCCTTCTTCTTCTTCTTCTTCTTCTCCTCCTCCTCCTTCTTCTTCTTCTCCTCCTCCTTCTTCTCCTTTTCATCCTTCTTCTTCTTCTTCTCCTCCTCCTTCTTCTTCTCCTCCTCCTTCTTCTTCTCCTTCTCCTTCTCCTTCCCTTTGTCCTTCTTTTTTTGCTTCTCCTTCTTCTCCTTCTCCTTCTCCTTCTCCTGTCTCTTCTGCCTTTTTGCGGGAGGAGCTTCTCCCAATCCGTCGTCCCAGGGCACAGGCTTATTCTTGAGCAGGATCCCTACGATGCATGCATTATAAATACATACATACATACATAATACCTTGTGCATTCCAGGTGTAGCTGAAGCCGCGGACCAACTCCTCCAAATCGCCTTTGCCCTGCATGTTGCACATTAAATAAATAAGTAAGTAAGTAAGTGAGCAAGCATATACCAGATCATGCTTGCAAAAGACGGCGTGGGGAATCTCCACACAATCAAAGGGCAGCACGTCTGCAGACCCGTTGATTTTAAGGAACAATTCCCCACGCGAATTTTTGAGAATGGCTTGCAGAGTCTTGGCAATGTGCTTCGTAGACATGCCAGAGTCAGAAAGTGATCCTACACGTTGACAAACGAGCAAAATGAGTTGAATTCCAAAGACATAACTACCAGTCAGCGCCTTCAACCTTAAAATTTTTCTCGGGCCGGTCTGAAATTTGAACGTGTGGAAAAAGGGTCGTGTTATTATCAAACTTTTGTGCAGAGATTTTATTAAGAGCATGACATTTCGAGAAGATGTAACAGCATTCCCGCTCTTTCCCCAGCTCAGAATGAGCGGGAATGCTATTCTTTTTTTCTGTACACAACAATCTGTGGAAAAAACTCTGCACAAAAGTTTGTGAAAAGCGACCGGCATGATTTTGCATTTCCTTCCTACGTACTCTCAACTCATGTCATCCCTTGCATGTTTCTGCTATAACGTGTTTGTTGAAGCTATAAATGTCATTTCCTAACATTGCACGACCCAGCTTAATCTATTTTTCATAAACCAGCAATTCGATGAAACTCGTTTTTGGATTGCTGTTTTGCAAACTTTTGTGCAGAGATTTTATTGAGAACATGACATTTCGAGAAAATGTAACAGCATTCCCGCTCTTTTCCCAGCTCAGAATGAGCGGGAATGCTATTCTTTTTTTCTGTACACAACAATCTGTGGAAAAAACTCTGCACAAAAGTTTGTGAAAACCGACCGGCATGATTTTGCATTTCCTTCCTCCGTACTCTCAACTCATGTCATCCCTTGCATGTTTCTGCTATAACGTGTTTGTTGAAGCTATAAATGTCATTTCCTAACATTGCACGACCCAGCTTAATCTATTTTTCACAAACCAGCAATTCGATGAAACTCGTTTTCGGACTGCTGTTTTGCAAACTTTTGTGCAGAGATTTTATTAAGAGCATGACATTACGAGAAGATGTAACAGCATTCCCGCTCTTTTCCCAGCTCAGAATGAGCGGGAATGCTATTCTTTTCTTCTGTACACAACAATCTATGGAAAAAACTCTGCACAAAAGTTTGTGAAAACCGACCGGCATGATTTTGCATTTCCTTCCTAGTACGTACTCTCAACTCATGTCATCCCTTGCATGTTTCTGCTGCAACGTGTTTGTTGAAGCTATAAATGTCATTTCCTAACATTGCACGACCCAGCTTAATCTATTTTTCACAAACCAGCAATTCGATGAAACTCGTTTTTGGATTGCTGTTTTGCAAACTTTTGTGCAGAGATTTTATTGAGAGCATGACATTTCGAGAAGATGTAACAGCATTCCCGCTCTTTTCCCAGCTCAGAATGAGCGGGAATGCTATTCTTTTCTTCTGTACACAACAATCTGTGGAAAAAACTCTGCACAAAAGTTTGTGAAACTGACCGGCATGATTTTGCATTTCCTCTTCAATATATGATTATTATTATTATTATTATTATTATTATTATTATTATTATTATTATTATTATTATTATTATTATTATTATTATTATTATTATTATTATTATTATTATTATTATTATTATTGTTGCTTGGAGCTGCCTTGCGGGGGTGTCAGTAGAGCCTATCGTCAAATCTTCGTACTCCCCTCACGGGTGAGACGATGGAGGCACATGTGCAGAAATGCATTCGCCATTGACTGAGAAGCACTATTATTATTATTATTATTATTATTATTATTATTATTATTATTATTATTATTATTATTATTATTATTATTATTATTATTATTATTATTATTGAGTCTTTGGAGCGGAGCCGCGTCACCGAACGGCCCCGTGCTACCAATGGAGGCACATGTCCGACAGGATCAAAGGCCAATTGACTGATAAATCTATTATTATTATTATTATTGTTATTATTGTTATTATTATTATTATTATTATTATTATTATTATTATTATTATTATTATTATTATTATTATATAGCATAGTTTAAAGAGGGGAGTATAGATACTAGCTTTAGTATAACTAGCTAGTGTGTGTGGCCTTCTATCAGTGAGCCTTTCTCTGTCCTTTTTTTTTTTTTAGTGATTCCCTCTAACGGGAAGCGCTGCCATTTTTTTCATGTGTATTTCAAACTTTAGGTATGCCATGCTGAGGGCTAGCAAGGCGCCGATATATGTGGCACACCGTGGTGGTGGCTACGGAGTCTTTGCTGATAATACCTTCCTCCTTCTTTTCAGCTTGGGCTCCTCGAACCAGGAGGAAAGTCTTTGCGTGCTGCAGATCATGCTGCATTTTCTGATCATTTCACTATGAAAATTGGGAGTTCCCTGCAAACAGGGATGCATCCAATTAAATTCATTAACGAATCGAGCAGGAATGCAATCATCATCGACTCTCAGTGAGCTTTATTCTTGGGCAGCTTCGCAGCTTGAATCGTTTCAAACAAAAACTGGATCGTTTCAGTATATGTATTTAACGGAGGCTGTGTGCAAAGTAGCCTGGCAGCGTATCTACGGGATCGGTGATAAAGTTTTGTCAAGAGCACACAAACTTCTTGCAAATAACACGAAGGTTTTGACAAAAAGCTACTCAACCGTTCCTGAAACAGAAGATGTGGTAGCAGTATTACTCTGCGAGAAGTTCATGGAGAGTTACCCGGAGATATGCAGCGACGGAATATGGAGGATGCAAGAAATGGCTCAGGACGCAGGAGTCCAAAACTATGTTCGCGAGAATTGGAAAGATATGTGCCTTCGGTTTGGTTGTTCGAAACGAGTTGATCCAAATAATCCTCCGACAGACAATACGATCAACAAAGTTTGGCGCATGGATTTTCCGCACGTCAAGTTTGTCAGAGGTATTATGCATATTTTCGTTATCATTACTTATTACAGGTTTGTTTTGCAGAAGGAGATTTCTCAAAATGCGAGATCTGCACAGAGCTTGCTGCTGATCATTCTAACGGTTTCAGGACTGAAGTAGAAGCTCAAGAATGGCGTCGCCGTAGCAGGCTTCATCACAAAATTCACAGGGCGTGCCGCGTTGCCAGCATGCAGCGCAAGAAGGCAGCACCAGCAGATTTTGCTGCCACAGTCATATCAGCCGATATGAAACCGCCAGTGAAGATCCCATCTTGCCGCCGCGCCGCGAAAGATTTCAAAGGAAAAATTGTGTTTCGCCTTTGCGTTGGAATCAATACCTGCTACACTACCGATACGCATTTTATTCTGACGTACCTTGAAGGCGCGGTAGAACACGGCGCGAACAGCAACATTACTATGCTTGCCGCACTTTTACATTGGTAACTTTGGAACCCTCGCACAATGCAAGCGTGGAAATTATATCTTGAGTGGGACGGAGCTGGTGATAACACCGCGTGGGCGATGCTGGGTTTCCTTGGGCTCAATGTCGTTGACAGAGGAATCCGTTTCCAAGTAGAGTCACATCGCAAGCCACCAGGGCACGGGCACGATGGAGATGATCAGGAATTTCGAGTTATGGATATTGGGTGGAAGAGCACCTTCCTGACAACTAACATCGCTCAAGCGTTATTAAAGCTCATTCTTGCATTCAAGAAGCAGCACAAGAAGAGGCATGTGCTGGTTGTTCTCGGATGTAACTACGACTGGATGACTCATTTTAGCCCGTGTATGAACAAGAGTTTCAAAAACTACAACAAACCCTTGGCATATAGAATCACCAAGAAAGATCCTGACGCTTTGCCGACTGTAGAGATCGCTACTTGGGGAGACGCACAGGATTTTCATTGAGTGCGTGATGATCCCAGAGGAGAACCGATCAATTTGTTTATCGGACGCCCCGGTAATAATATTATCTATCTTTCTCTTTCTCTCTCTCTCTCTATATATATATATATCTCTCTCTCTCTTTCTCTCGTTCTATCTATCTATCTCTCTCTCTATTTATGACAGCGACCGACATGCCTCCCAAGCTTCCAGTCGGCTACTTCGTCAATCCGCGCCTGAAGAAGGATATTCGTGCTTTGGCTACTAAATACCTAGGGCCGGATGAGCGAGCACATGTGGAGGAAATGTTAGCAGGTGGAAATTTGACCAGAGTAGAGGTGGATGGAGATTACTTCGAAGGCGGCCTGCCCGGCCGTCCTGCTCATATGTCCTGTGTCGATGCAAAAGGCAAGGAATGGAGAGCAGAATTTCGATTGATCGACGAGCTACCTGTAAATTGGATGGAGTTGCCTCAAGAACGACAGGAGAAAATGAACGCACTTACGCGTTTGACCGATGAAGAGCTGCTGTCCTTACCACGCACTTATTTTGTTAATGAAGGACGTCCTACAGCTCACCCGAGATGGCGTGGTGCAAGACAGCTTACTAGCGAAGAAAAGCAGGAGCAGGATTTAGCATTTGGAAATGCTTCTGAGCCTTGGCGGAAAATTCTCACGTTGCTAAGATCGTCAGAGGAAAAAAAGCAATTTGCGTCCAAGCAGATGGTAGTTAGCGAATTGAAATCATGGATGAGAATGCATGGTGTTGCAACGCAAAACTCCGATCGGAAACAGTTCAAGAAGGCAGAGCTTATTGAACAAGCGTGGAACCATTTCGAACGATGCGACTGTGGGTTCCCTGAGGAAGAAGAGCTTGGTGCTGCTCAGCCTGCAGAACCAGTGGCAGATTCAGAGGATGACTTATCTGATACTTCATCTTCCAGTTCATCAACTGACTCATCGTCTGATCGATCTTCTGGTTCAGAGGAAGAAAAGCATGGTATTAGTTTTCTTCTTCTTCTTCTTCTTCTTCTTCTTCTTCTTCTTCTTCTTCTTCTTCTTCTTCTTCTTCTTCTTCTTCTTCTTCTTCTTCTTCTTCTTGTTCTTCTCCTCCTTAACATGATGCTATCCATATTGTAGATGATTCAGATCGCTCCGACGCAAGTTGGAGAATGCGTAACTCAGGAATCCGTTTGCGCGGACGTCGCCGCGCACGTCGTGCTGCGGGTGGACGTGGACGTGGACGTGGACGTGGTCGTATGTGATTATTTTTTTTGAATGAATTTTTCTGGGTCCGACTTTTTCATAATGGCTTTTGTCTAGGGCAACTGCAACTGTAACGCTTCTTCTAAAAACTGAAATTAGAAATTTGTTTAACTCTGATAATGCACCAGAATCTGATGTGAAGCGTCCTCCCTCCGACCCATTCCCCCCCCCCACCCCCCCCCCTCCCCCCTCTACGTACCAGCGTACGTCACAGCGGGCAAACAGAATTTTTTGAAGGTAAAACCATGTCTTAATATAGTAAAATGCTTAATATAAGCAAGAATAAACAGTAAAAGCAAATTCTGCATGTTCGGCATTGTTATCATCATAGATTCATGGTAGCCGGGACTACGAAAAAGTAGAAAAATTACCGTGTCGGACCGGTTCCTGCCCACCTCTGAAGATGAAGTTAAAGTGTATTACAATTAATAAAAACATATTTTAATATTATTTTTATATGTTCTGCAATCAGGGAATTCATTTCCTTTCATTTCCACACGTTTTCAAAAAAGTCCATATACTTCATGGAAAATTTCGGAAAAAGGGATACCCCCAAGATTGTCGAATGTTTAGTTATATTTTCCATTCATCCAGTTTTTGTAATCAATTTTATGAGCATACAATCGCTTATATAATGGTTGAGCGGTTGAACCGATATACACCTGATCGGTTTGATATGACCTAATCGCATATATTTTTCCTTGTTTATAGTCTGGCATCGTTTTATATCGTTTATTATCGCTATGTTTAAATAGAATAACATTCATATAAAGCCACTTTATACCAATAACTATCACCCGCGCAGATTAAAGGAACCGCATCACTAAACGACCGACAATCGTTTAACCCATTGTTAATATAAATACAAGTAAAATTATTATTTAGACCTGATGGAATACAATGAATACAATTCGCCTTTTTTTGACCAAAGTCTCTATTTAAAATGAAAAAATCACACATAGTCCGAGCAATAGTTGAGCACACAAATAATAATATTAATAACATTTTTATATATTATATTATATAATTTATGAGTGAGTTCAAATACCAAAAGATTATTTTTCTGAGCAATGATTTTGCTGGAGGAAGCAAAACATTTAATAAAAATATCCAAATGTCATTCACACCAACCAAAATGAATGTTAAGTTTATTCATTATACGAACGACCAGACGGAAACTAAAACCAGAATTCTTTATATGGACAGAATTGGAATTATCGGCACATTCGCTGATAGTAATATAGCAAACATTTCAAATCTCGGTTGTAATTTGGGTGTTGTCGGATGGACTGACGGACAATATACATTTAAAGTCCTTGAAACTGACAGCGGAAATATTGATACACGAAATTTAGCGGGCCGAATTGTCATATGCTTAGAATTCTTAGGATAATAATGATATTTATCAACTACACTCTCGTTGCTACCGCAACTCCCGTTTGGTGATAAACATCGAACACCGATTAATTTTAAACCATAAAGAAAAAACGATGTTTTAGAATAAGAGAGAGTGCGACAGCACGAAGCGCAATTCTAAAATATCATGATGAAGATTAACAATGTCAAGGTGAAGCCCGTAAAACAAGAGGGTGATGGAAACAAAAAAGCAAAAGGTTATAAATTATTCAATGAGCCGTATGCCAACATATTTCTACTCGCCCGTAAGAAGAGCGGGAAAACAACAGCACTCTTTGAAATACTGAAACGGACTACAGACAGAAAAACCCGCATTGTCATTATTGCTTCAACGATACACAAGGACTACATTTATAAAGCAATGGTAAAGCACTTTAAGAACAGAGGCAACCCGATGGCAATATATACCTTTCTTAAATCAGATGGTGTAAATGTCATTGATTATGAGTTAGACAAACTGAACAGACATGACGAGCAACACGAAGGAGAAGTAAAACAAGACAAAGAAGAAATAGAGAAACCACAATTTTTATACTTTGGAAAAGAAGAAAAAAAGAAACAGAGCGCCGCGGAGGCGAGACCAAGTAAGTATATTTCTCCAGAGGTTGTTTTTGTTTTGGACGATTTAGGGAGCGGATTAAGAGACAAGTCCGTAAGTGATTTGTTAAAAAAGAACAGACACTATAAAAGTAAGGTTATTATGTCAAGCCAGTATTTAAACGACCTACGGCCAGAAGCCATTAAGCAGTTAGATTATTTATTAATCTTTCCAAGCCAGTCTCAGGACAAAATGGAACTCGTGTATAAACACTGAGACTTATCTTTTGACTTTGATTACTTTCTTCAAAAGTATCACGAAGCAACAAAGGAGAGATTTAATTTTCTTTATGTCTCAAGTGTTGATGATGAGTTAAGAAAAAACTTTGCCTATCGCATGCGATAGGGTATTGGAGATTTTCAATTTCCGAAAATTTCTCACAAAGATTTAAATAATATTTTTAGAATTAATCAATATTTTTTCTTTTTTTTTTTTTGCTGAAAGATTTTTTAAATCTTTCTATAGTATAATGGTAGTGAAGACATCTCGTGTTGGAGTCATTCCAACAATCGGCAAACGAACTATTAACTCAAGCACCAACATGGCTGGAGGTAAAAAGAAAACTGGACGGAAGAAGGGCAAGGGGCAGGCTGGCGGTAAAATTAACTGGCAAAAAGTGGGCAAAACCGCAATGGCTGTTGATAAATTTCTTCGCAATAATAAGTTAATCTCTAGGACTGCGGGAGCATTAAGTAGTGTCGGGGTACCTTACGCTGGTAGTGTTGGTGCTGTAGCATCAAGACTGGGGTATGGTAAGCAGAGAGGACGAGGTGCCCTTAAATTCTAAAAAAAAATCATTTGATATAACACAGAAGTATTTTTTTGTCAATATACAATGGTCGCTAAGACTAAAAATGTGAAAAGGGCAAAAGTCCGTCCGCCGCGGGTTTATAGGAATAAAAGCGGGAAGCCGTATATTATCCAGAAGGGTAAAAAATATTATCTTAATTTTGGTAAAAAGACAAATGATATGAGCACACTTCAAATGGTTAAATTTTTTATGAAATACTTAAGCAGACCAAAAGCAAAGCGAGCACCTAAGCAAAAAGAAGACTTAAGGAAAGTCCAGAGCCTTTCAGAGATTGAACAAAATACGAGAACAGCCATTAATGACCACTTAGACAAACTCAGAAAGGAGAAATACGAAAAGATTGACGAGATAGACCAAAAAGAGAAAAAAGCACGGGCTGATGCTGAAGAAGAAAAGAAGAGGCAACACAGAAAAGACATAGAAGATATTAAGGAACCACAAGAACAAAAAGACAGAGAACTAAGAAGGGAGCAAAAACTCATAGAGGATTTACAATACGAACAGCAAAGGAACCAAAGATTAGCCATTATGCCACAACAACAATATATTATGCCTGCACAGCAGGGACAACCACAAGAACAACAGGCATTACAACAAGAACAACCACAGCCAGAGGTAAAAATTAAACCAAATAAAGAATTTGAAGAAAATAAAAAAATTAATCATAAATTCTGGAGTTTTTACTCAAGCAGATATAGATAATTGGGGTCCAAGCAAAATACAAAGTATTGCGGAAAGCATAAAACATTTCAAGAACAAAAAATGTCAATAGACCAAATGAAAAAATCGCTAGAAGCACAAGAAGCATTGAATAAAAATATTGGAAACAAACTAGAGGAGGCTAAATACAAAGCAATTTTAAAGAATGGATTGTCAAATGGCGATATTGAAAAAAAACTTACTATTAAAATTCTTGGTGAAGCACTAAGGGAAAAACTTAAAAATGAAGGCCACGATGTTAAGGGATGGAACCAAAGGGCATCATGGATAATAGACAAAATTATTGAACATAAAATAAATGTAGGAGACAAAAAGGATGAAGTAAAAAAGAAATTGGCAGAATATTTGGGCTTACAAACAGGAACTGGATTAGAAGATTTGATTAATAAAGTTTTCCGTAAAGAACATTAAAAAGTATTTATCACGAAAAGAATGGGTTCATTCAACGAGAAAAAAAGATTATGTTAATGCTCTTATAAATAAATATAGAAATGAACAGCAACCAGAGCCGCAGCAACCAGAGCCACAGCCTGAGCCACAGCAACAGCAACCAGAGCAACAGCCTGAGCCACAGCAACCACAGCCAGAGGAGCCACAGCCTGAGCCACAGCAAGAGGAGCGCACCAACGAAGTTGGTGATGCGTCCTTTGGACAGCAACAGCCAGACGAACAAACTGGAGAGGGGCGGGGACTAATGACTTATGAAATAGACGACATAATGAAAAAATATGGATGGTATCTCGGAGCGATAGCCAGTGATGAAATTTACAAACTAAATCCAGAAAAAAGAAAGCGATACGGATTTATTATGAATTTGGACAATCACAAACAAGCGGGGTCTCATTGGATTGCTATATGGGTAAGTCTGGATAAAGACAGGAGTGTTGAAGTGTATGACCCTTTAGCACTTTACGAGCCGACGGAAGACTTTCAACAACAAATGAAAAGACTAATTGACCGAAGTAATCCAGATAGTTATTTATTAATGAAGGTTAATCAAGTAAAACAACAATCAGACCCATCAGACACGTGTGGTTGGCATAGTATGAGGTTTCTTTTAGAGCGGGCAAAAGGTATTAAATTTAAATTTGCCAGCGGCTACACAGACTTAAAAGAAGTAGAGGCGGAGAAATTGAAAAAACAAAACGGATACGGATTTAATACTTATATTTAAAATTGTTCTACTAAAAATATAATTTTGAGTTTGTAAGTGGTTTTTTAAAAAGCACTTACGATGGAGTATAAGGGAGGAAGAAGTTCTGGTATCTATTACATAAATAGTAAAAATAGAATAACGGGAACAGACAGCGACTTTACACACGAAGTCAATATGAAGGGGCTAGATAATCCCACATATTGTAAAATTCTTCATATTTATGTGCCTAAATCGTATTACTCTGTGGCTTCACCATATAATACTTTTACATTATCCGAAGTCGGGTATGAGGCTTTATTACGATACCTGAGGGAAACTACACAATGAACAACTTAAAAAATAAACTGGCCGAGGTACTGACGGCAGAAAGTCCGAATGACTATACTTATGTTGTCTCAAGCAACAATACAAACACAGAAGCGGAGGATGGTAAATTAACATTCAGTGTTTCAAATAACGGAGGTATTCAACCGCGGTTTATATTTGATGCTGATACACGTATTCACGAGGTAATGGGGTTTGATAGAAATTCAACATATTTCTTTGCAAATGATTTTATTAAATCGCCAAATGCAATTATTTTAACTGGTGAAAAAACTCTGTATCTTCAATCTGATTTGGTGAATGAAGGTGATAATCATGTGCTTCAAGAAATATACACAGCCAACGAAATTCCTTTTGGTTCTGTTATCTATGATGGAAGCGGGTCTGAGTATGGTAAAACATTGTCCGCTAATTCAAACAATGTATTCAGGTTTTACTTGACAGACGAAAATGACCAAGCAATAAATCTTAATGGTTTAGGTATCGTTATGACTTTATTGGTTTATCGTGAAACTATTTATTTTAGTTTATTTAATTCATTTTTCAATTTGTTGAAATCCCGATGATATTTGAGAATTGCGCTTCGTGCTACGCACTCTCGCTTATTCTCAAACATCGACAACAATTAATTATTTTTTACGATGTTTTATGATGACGAAGTCAGAATAAAATATCAATTTCTTTTAATTATTTTTTTTTTCTATAAATATATTTCGTGTATTAATCAACTTACACTACTTCAAAAACAAAACAAAAAATGCCTGTCCAATACGGAGGAGAACTAGTCCATCAGACTAAGGAACTGCTCACTGGTAAGTATGAATTAACTAAACTTACCACCCGTGAAGGCTCGCAACCTGTTGCGCTTACTACTGCTGGTGGTATGGAAAACACATTTGAAATTCCTACTCGTCCTTTGAACCTTGCGAGGAGTGTGTTGCGATTTACTTACACTCCGTCTGGTGCTGGTGCTGGTGGTCGCTACAATCGTATCTATATGGATTGTCTGTCTATGATTAAAACTATTGAATTGCGAAGCCGAAGCGGGCAGTATCTGTGTAATCTTCAACATGTGGGGAACTACACTAAGGTGAAACCAGAAATGAAGTATGAAAAATTTATGGCACTTGAAAACCACGGCGGTGCTGTGGCTAGCGGTGCTATGCTTCAAAGGTGTAATGCTGGAAAAGTTGAAATTGGAACTAGAGTAGAAAGAAAAACAATTACTGATGCGGCAGATGTAGCAGCTCTTAAGGCTGCAGTTCAAGGATATTACAAAGTGCCACTTGTTAATGCCCGTCGCCACAATGATACCGCTCTCGCTGATAGCACTGCTGGAACCTATAGCTTTGTTAATGTTCCTTTCGAGGAGGCTAAGTATTTTGAAGGCGGGGCTGATAATACTGCCACCCCTGTTATTAATGTTAAGTTTCCTTTGGGTATGCTGTTTGGTACTATTTTTGAACTGGATAAGACTATCGGATTTAATGAAATTTTGGATTTGCGTGTTGTGTGGGCTGAAACCAACCACTCTTCATTCTATGGTACTGATGAGAGTGCTATCTCTGCTGTTGCTGCAGCTACAACCTCTGGTGTTATCGTCTCTAACCTAAATCTATTCCTTGCTGTTGAGACTGACCCGAATGTTATCCTTGGTGTCCAGCAAAAGATTGCGGGTGAAGGCTTTCCATTTAAGATTGAGTATCCTATCGCTTGGAAGCAAAGTCTTCAAACAAACCAACAGAACTATGTTATTAAGATGAACCGCTCGCAGGGTGAAAGAATTCGTCGTATTTATACTTCCGCCTTTCATTTCACTGAGAGTGCTAATACTTCTTTTGATAATGACAACAGGGCGGATGCTAAAATTATTTCTTATTATACAACCCTTGACGGCTCTCGTCTTCAACAATTTGACATTGACACTTCTGAGAATGAAGACTATATGATTTTGAAGGATAAGTTGAAAGGAAGTGCTATCCTAAACAGCGATGTTTATCATTACAACTGGTTCCACGTAGATACTTGGGACAATAACCGCCCGCTGTGCGATAAGGACACAGACGGCTATGAAGTGAGCGGTTTAAGCCTAGACACTGAGAGGCGATATGAATTCGTTTCAACTACAAGTAATAATGCGAGTGGTGCTGGCGTAACTAATCTTAACCATTACACATTCGCCATTCTTCAACGTAGTGTGCTTGTTAAAGGAGTTGAAATTTTGATGAGTTAAAAAAGAATAATAAAATAAAAATAAAAATTATTTTTTTGATAATATAGACCTACAATGTCCCACCAAAGAAACTTAGTCACACAAAATCCGGACTGAGAATTTATAAACGTCAGGGTTGGATATGATGGTGATATTGAAACAAATAATTCAAAAACCGCTTTTGGCGAAGCAGTAGTAGGTCAATTAACACCAGTATTACAAGAAATCTTTCCATATACAATTAATACTAGGATATGGACAAAAACAGAAACAAAATCGTCTGTGTCATTTTTGAATAATATGGCTGAATTGAAAACAACTGCTGATGCTACGGCAGATGCTAGACTGGTAAGTAAAAGGAGAATAAAATATAGAACTGGAATGGGTATCCTAGCCCGATTTACTGCTATATGGACAACGGATGATACAAAAGATTACTATTCATATATTGGAATAGGAAATGATCTCGTTGATGGATTTTATTTTTACAAAAATCAAGCAGGAATGAATATTGCACATATTAAAGGAGGTGTCGCAAATTATATTGACCAAGAAGACTGGGACGACCCTTGCGATGGAAATTATGCTATGCCTGACTTAGACTGGAGCAGAGGAAATGTATTTCAAATTCAATTTCAGTATCTTGGGTTTGGTGCTATTAAGTTGTATATTGAAAATCCCATTACAGGATTATTTCAATTAGTTCATATGATTGAGTATGCGAATGCTAATAATGGTGTAAGCCTGCAAAATACGACATTACCTTTTACTGAGAGTGCTAATACTTCTTTTGATAATGACAACAGAGCTGGTGTAAAGGTTTTAAAATACTATACAACACTTGACGGCTCTCGTCTCCAGCAGTTTGATATTGACACAAAGGAAAATGAGGACTATATGATTTTGAAGGATATGTTGAAGGGAAGTGCTATCCTAAACAGTGATGTCTATCATTACAACTGGTTCCATGTAGATACTTGGGACAATAACCGCCCGCTGTGCGATAAGGACACCGACGGCTATGAGGTGAGCGGTCTAAGCCTAGACACTGAGAGGCGATATGAATTTGTTTCAACTACAGGTGATAATGCGAGTGGTGATAACATAACTAATCTTAACCATTACACATTCGCAATTCTTCAACGTAGTGTGCTTGTTAAAAGAGTTGAAATCCTTATGTCGTAGATATTTATAAACTTTGTAAAACTGATAAAAATAAAAAATAAAATAAAATAAAAATATTTTTTTTGTTTTATATACACAAGAGATGACTACTCACCAGAGAAATTTAATCGCACAAAATCCTGACGGAGAATTTATAAACGTCAGGGTTGGATATGATGGTGATATTGAAACAAATAATTCAAAAACCGCTTTTGGCGAAGCAGTAGTAGGTCAATTAACACCAGTATTACAAGAAATCTTTCCATATACCATTAATACTGGGATATGGACAAAAACAGAAACAAAATCGTCTGTGTCATTTTTGAATAATATGGCTGAATTGAAAACAACTGCTGATGCTACGGCAGATGCTAGACTGGTAAGTAAAAGGAGAATAAAATATAGAACTGGAATGGGTGTCCTAGCCCGATTTACTGCTCTATGGACGACGAATGATACAAAAGATTACTATTCATATATTGGAATAGGAAATGATCTCGTTGATGGATTTTATTTTTACAAAAATCAAGCAGGAATGAATATCGCACATTATGCGGGAGGTGCTGCAGATTATATTGACTAAGAAGACTGGGACGACCCTTGCGATGGAACTTCGGCTGATGCCAAACTTAGACTGGAGCAAAGGAAATGTATTTCAAATTCAATTTCAATATTTAGGTTTTGGTGCTATTAAGTTTTATATTGAAAATCCCATTACAGGATTATTTCAATTAGTTCATATGATTGAGTATGCGAATGCTAATAATGGTGTAAGCCTACGAAATACGACATTACCTTTTACTGCAGTAATGAGAAATGATGCAGCGACTGGAATACAATCTCTTAAAACAGCGAGTGCCAGTTTATTCATTGAGGGAACGAATACGATAAACACAAGAATAACAAACAAAGTGGAAGGAAGTAAAGCAGCAAACACCACTGAAAGTCCTATTATTAGTATCAGGAATAAAGCATTATTTGATGTGGGCGGTGCTAATTTAACAAATTATTCAAATGTTTATCCCACTTTGATAAGTATTACAAATGAAGATACTAAGTCAAATGTTGTCAGAATGGTATTAAATGGAACACTAACTGGAGCAGGTTTTGCAGATGTTGATTCTAAGTATTCAATTGTAGATACTGACACAAAGGCGAGTGCTATCGCAAATGGAACAACAATTTTTAAACTATATGTAAATAGTGCTTCAACTCAACAAATCAATCTTAGAAGTTATGATATATACCTATGGCCGAGTGATGTATTAACTTTTACGCAGAAGTCTGTCTCTGCTGGTGGAGGAAATATCAATATTATTACTAATTTTATTGAGGATCAGTGATGTGGATATTTGTTTAGAAAATCTACGATTTTCTTTTCAGACTACGTCTTCAACAAACATCGTGAAAGGTAAAGTTAAAAAGGAAAAAAAAAAACGATGTTTTGTGATGACGAAGTCAGAACAAAATATCAAAGATATTTTTTTATTGCATCTTTGTTATTAAAATAAGGTTCTTGAATTAAATATTCAAGCTATGGTTTATCAATCTTAGCAACATCTTCAATTTTCATTTTTTTAATACTTACCATATTGAAGAAAAATATCGGTTTGCTGACCGAAGGTCGCATCTTCAACTACGTCGGAGTCATTTTGCTGGTATTCTTTCTTTAATATACATCCTTCTTTTGTACATGTAGCATTCGCTATTTCTTCGCCAACATTAGCCTTGATTTCTGTGATACTAGTCTCTTTTAAATCAGTCGCCTTAAAAGGTGTGCTCGGTTCCTCCATCATTTTTTGTAATGTAACCTCCAATGGAATAACTACTTTCACATTGTCGTCCCTCGGCTTGTATTGCTCATAGAAAGATAAAATGTCAGGCTTAGTCCATTTAATTGACGGCTTTTTTATTTCGCCGTCAAGGTTCCATTTTTCAATTTCATTCAAGTAGTCTTGTTTGGTGTTGAGGTCCGACATGATATATAAAGATTTTTAAAAAATCTTTTAGCAAAAATATTAAATGTATTTTTTTACTTCACTTTTAATGTCTGTAAATTTATCAAACCACGGCTGTTTCATAACCCATTCTAGGTATGGCTTATCAATAACCGCTACATCTTGAATTTTCTTACCTTTATATTTACCAAATGGAAAATTATCCTTTGGCTTGCCTTCTCTACTTTTTTCAATTGCCTTAATTTCTTCGTCAATCATCTGTTGAACATCTCTTACTGAAAAGAATTCCTTATTCTTCTCAATTGAAAGTCGTCCAAATTTTTCAGATAGTCTGGTGAGGGTGGTCATTGGTCTATATAGAGTGGTAAAAAATTTTATGGAAAAAATTAATTAATTGATTATTATTAAATTTTAAGAGCGGACACGAAGCCGTAAGGGATACTATCATTTTCGTTGATAAACTCACGCCCGCACCATCTTGTTTTATTAACTACTTTTACTACATTCTTTTGGTGTTGTATGCTAAAGTGTTCAATGTGTTGTTGTTTGCTGTTTCTGCTAGTATGTATTTTCTTCATTATAAAATCTCTGGTATTAGTTAAACTTTCGCCCTTATCCATTAATTCATAAGCGGTTGGATTTAATTTTTTCAAATCCAAACCTTTTCCTCTAAAGTGGAAATGAGTTTTACCTTTTTCTTCCCCTTTCTTTACATACTCTAACATATACAATTTTGGTGCTATCCATAATCCCCTTATTATTTTACAATCTGTTCCAAGGTCGTCATCCATTCCTCCGATTGTTTTATCTCTAAATCTTTTAATTCGTTCAATGTTTCTTACATGGCTTTGAATGCTGTCTGTGTCTGTATAATAATAATCTCGGTCGGGGTCGTTGTTTGGGTTGGCTTCGGTCATATACTTATACATAATTCGTCTGCTGTATGCTAAGATAAATGCCCCGTATTGAGTAGGCTTTGTAATTTTTTCTTCTATTGTTTTGTTCGTCGCGTGGTGTTCCCGAGATAAGCCATAATTCACCATTCGCCTCATCAAATTTCTCAATATCGGTTATCACGTGTTTAGCCCAGAATTTCCAGTATTCGTGATTTTTAGAAATATATTTACTCACTGATTTTATCGGTCTTTGAATTGTCTTTCCGTATAAAGCATTCATAAATAACTTCGCCAATAAATACTGCGGTGTTCCTTTCTTTGAGTTTTGTTTTCGTTTAAATAACTCTAATATGTAATCTTTGAATACTGGTTCGGCTCCTTCGGTATAATATCCTCGGTTGATTTTGACTTGGTAGCCAAGTTCAATCATATCTTCAATATCTATTGAAGTTAGCCATTGGTCTTTCATATCTCTTAACTCCCACTTTAGACATCCCTTACTATCGCGGAAAGGAACTCGCGGGTGTAATAGATTTTTTGGAGATATGTAATCAACGTTATATATACCCATTTTCCCTTTCATTTCTCCTTCACACTCCTTTATTTCACCCGTCATATAATTTTCAAGCATTGCTGTTGGATAAAGACTTACAACATCCGCATCAATGAGATAATCTTCAACCTCATCAAACCCAATTTCCCCGTTTATGTATTTTTGATATTGCTCTGAGATAAATCGTCTTTTGCTTGGATAAGTTCTAGCACCATATACAGCCCTTCTAAAATCTCTTTCTTGATTTACTTTTGGGAGATATATTCTATATTTTTTACGTATCTTCTTTTTCCAAAGATTAAATGTTAAAGAAGATGTAGAAATAAATTCAGAAAGATTTGTTTTATGTTCTTCAAATATTGGTTCGTTTAGTGTTTCATATAATTCTTTCAACCCCATAACATCTTTCTCTAAATACACCAAACATTCTTTTTTCATTTCCTCATCCATCTCTTCCCATCGTTTTGCTTTGTCGTGGTCGAAATCACCTTTCAAAACATTACATCCTAAACTTTCAAGGTTCTTTTTTAGGCTTCCTTCAGTATGCTTAGAAATATCCAAAAATTTCATATTTTTATATTCCATTGAAATAATGGCACCATTATTAATCAATGGAGTGTCTTTTATTTTTCTTTTAATAAATTCTTTTTGTAAGAAGTAATGGTCAAATTTACTACCATTAAAAGCATTAACATATAATGTTGCTTTTGGCTTCTTCTTTTTTAATTCGTCCGCATATTGAAAGATAATATCAATGAGTTTTGAAATACAATCATCTCCAGCGACATATTTAAAACCAATATCTGCGATCGTATAACCTGCTATATACGCGGTATGAATTTCAACCTCATTCCTATATGTTTCTAAATCATAATGAAAAATCTCATCTTGATTGTTATATTTCATTTCAACAAATCTGGTCAATAATCTTCTTTTATCTTTAAACATCGCATCCACATATGATTGTCTGTCTTCATTACAAGTATGTTTATCGAAGTATGTTTTATAACAATCAGGGCATTTCTTTTTATTCCTCTTTATAAAACCCATATAATGTCCCTTACTTAGATAGCAAAGCACATCCGCTGATATTAAAGGGTCTTCATAGTTTTTGAATGTCTGTTTGCTTGTCGCATCAGTCAATTCAAAATATTTCCCTCCAATACAATATTTTTAATATCTCATATCCTATTGAAAGTGGTATATATGAATTATGTTCAAGGTTGAATTCTTGTCTAATATCATTACATACTTTTTTTATTAAGTTTTGATTTACCTTTCACTGGTAAATTTAATATATCCTTAAAAACATAGAAGAAACAATTATTATCCTTACTCCTTGGATTAATATGAATTCCTTCATCTGTTTTATGTTTCTTATCACTTCCTGAGAGATTACAACCACCTCCATCTTCTTGAATAATTTGAATAGTCATACGTTGAATAATTCTTTCATATCCATTCGCACTGGCTTCAAGATTTTGTTCGTTGTATAGATATATATCACGAAACAACTCATCAATGTCTTTTAACTTAACGGAAATGAAAGTTTTCCATCTATAAAACTTTTCATCATCAATATCAGTAATATAACCAAACTTGACATGAAGACTTGCTTCGTTTGTCAGACCTCTATTTTTGGCATCCTTAACTGCTCTCATAATTGATATTTCAATCGCATCCATATCATAGAAGTTAATGTCAAGGTCTTTGAAAGGGTATGTATATCCATTTATACTTCTGTTTTTTATTGGTCTTAGTTCTACAAGTTTTACCTCACGCTTCTTCGCTTCCTGTGTCTTAGTTTCCCTTAAGTTCGCCCTTACCTTCGCTAGTTCTACATTTTCCTTCGTCGGTCTGGGTGGTAAAGGTGGTGGCATACTTTTTTATATCAAAGCGGATATAAAAATAATAAAATAAAATGGAAAATTTTTATTTAATTATAATAATTAACAGAAATTAAAAGTTTAAATAGAAATTAAATTCATTTTTGACATATGTCTTTTTGAGTTATTGTGTGTAATGAGTGATGATTGAGATACTCCTGTAAAATTACATAACTCGCAATAATATTTTTTGCTTTCTCTTATTCTGTTTAGTTCTTCCTTTTTCTTAGCGACCAAAATACTTTTGTTTTTACATAATACTTTTTTTGATACTCTCTGACTTTCTTGCTTTCTTTTCATAATATTTCTTTTGGTATTCTTTATGATAAACTTTATTATATTCAATTCGTTTCTTTTCATTCTCATTTGTAAAAGCACTTCCTTCAAATTCGGTTCGTGTTCTTTTTACATCAGAAGCACCAACCCCAAACGCATTGTTCAAATTTAATGTTGGTTTCAATTCATCAATGTATTTCTGTTCAATAGCCCTCTGTTTATCAATGTTGTAATTTTCAATTACTTCCTCGTGAATTAAAACACACTTAAAATTTTTCATTCCTTTGTTCATATGATTGTATAACTTTCTATTAACTCCTTTCTTACATAGCAATTTATGATGACTAAACCTACCCGATAAATAATATTGTGTCGTGCTTCCTATATAAATTTCCTTGTCGTTTTCGTCCATAGCATTGAATATTTTGTAAATTTTCAAAGTTGTCATTTCTCGGTATATATAATAAAAAATGATAAGTTTAAAATAAAATTAATTATTTATTTTTATAATATCTTTCTATGTCGTCGTTTCTATATGTTATACGGATTACTTTATGACCACCTATCATAACCTCTTTTTTCTCCGCAAAGAAGTCTCTATGTGTTTGACTTTTTTCGTGTGTGTATTTGCTATATATCCCTATTGTCTTACCACAGACACACGTATATTTCTGTTTTCTTCTTTCTTTAATGTATTCTGCTTTCTTCTTGCGAGTATCCATTCTATATAAGATGGATGAAAATTTTTCTTTTTATGATACATACATGTTTTCTTGTAGTGTGCTGTATAAGGCTATTTGGTTGTTTTTGTTGTTTTGTATTTATTTTACGGGAAATCCATAGGAGAGGGTGCGACAACCTAGACGAAGTCGTGAATTTTGCAAAAAATTCATGACGAGTTCTAGGTTATCATCTACTTTCTTCTGCTTGGTATTAAGTTTCATACCCGCAACCCGTCGTGCGACGATATCAACAAAGTCGTGTTCGACCTCTTCATCACTTTCACTGCTTTCCTCACTTATCTCACCGTCCCTACCATCAATCATATCCTTAGCCAACTGCTTCTTAGTAATGTGGTCCATCTTTTCGTCATTGGTAATTTCTTTCACATTTTTAGCCTCTTCCTCCGCTAGTAGTTCCCTGGCCCTTTCAATCTTTCTCTGCCTCGCATACTGTTTCTTCATTACAGTAGCTTTTTCAAGATTTTTTATGGCAATCTCTCTATTACCTCTCTGCATTTTCGGTTGTATATCTAACCAAAAATAATTTTTATTCTGATTAATTATTATCCTAAATATACAGCAGAGACTCCGCCTCCGCACCTCCGTAGGTTTTGGTGAAGCTTTTTCAAAAGGTTCAATGAGTCAATATAAATCGCTCTTAGGCTTGTCTGAAATTGCGGTGGACTCACTAGATATAAAAAATTTAGACCTTACAAACACTAATATTATCGGCTTAAACACAGATAGGGTGCAAGAAGATGCAGACCCTGTAAATCTTTATTGCACTGACGGCCGATTCGATACACGACTAGCTACCAAATCAACGACAGACATTAAAGAAGGAAAAAATTTATACTACACAGAGCAACGAGTTAGGGATAACGACGAGGTTAAAGCTTCAACTCAACACCGCTCTAATACTTCTAATCCGCACCAAACCAGTTTATACAATTTGATAGACACTAACATATTTGCACAAGCGAGCGAACAATACTTAACTTACAACGATGTAGAAGGCAAATGGAAGAATACAGCCCTCGGTTCAATTGATACACTTTCAGATGTAGTCATTACAGCACCAGTGGCGATGAATAGTTATCTAACATATAATTCAATAAACTGGGTAAATAAAACATTTCCGATAAATGTTGATGAAACAGGCAACATTAGTATGGGAAGGAAGAATATAACAGGAGTTAATTTACTAAATGACAAAGGTGTTGATGAATGGATATTTGAGCATAATGATAATAATAATAAGGTGTCAGCAGCTGGAAATATAGACTCACATAGCGATGTGACAATATCAGGCTTCCCAGCAGATAATCAACTGATTATGTATAGCACGGGACAATGGAGAAACACCACACCACCCTTTCTTAGATTAGACGGAACTGCTAGTATGACGGGAGGACTAAATATGAATGGTTTTGCTATTTCAGGGGCTTCTACGTATAATGGAATTAATCTCGCTAATCTCGCAGTTGATGGTTCGGTGGTTAAACTAACAGAGACCAAACTATAGCGGGTATTAAATCATTTAGCAGTATAATAAATGCGAGTGCGGGTATTGATATGAAAAGCCAAAGCATAACAAATGTAAATCAACTAAATGGCAGGTCTATCACAACTTGGCTATCAGAGCATGATACGAACACGGCGAAAGTGTCGGCGAGTGGAAGTATTGATACACATAGCGATGTGATTATAACAACAGCAACAGATAATCAACTACTCATTTATAGCACAGGACAATGGAGAAACGTGGCATCACCCTTTCTTAGATTAGAAGGCACTGCTAGTATGACAGGAGGACTAAATATGGGAAACCAAAGCATAACAAATGTGAATCTGGTTGATGGTGTGGATGTTTCTGTTCTTGATACTTCGGCAGTTAAAACCTCAGGAAACCAAACCATAGCAGGAATTAAGACATTTAGCAGTGCCCTTGAAATAACTGGAAATTCAACGAATGCAACAACAAAAGGAACATTCGTGGTTTTTAACTCCACAGCCAATATAGGAACTATCGGATGCCTTGATATGGGCACGGGCGTAAATTATAACTTTGAAATAAATGCCAAAAAAAATAAGTTTTATTATAGACGGGGCAATCGTCTCGTGGATTAATGCCACGGGCTTAGATTGTAATAGCAGTCGGATTGTTAATTTGGGAGCACCACAAAATGCGAGTGAAGCGGTAAATAGGCAATATCTGGATGACAATTGTGTGAAACTAACAACAGACCAAACCATAACAGGAAGTAAAACATTTAATTGGGCGAGCACTGTGATAAAATATCTAACTTTAACGAACAATGCCGATTTTAATAATCAAACTATCACTAATGGTGGAAATATAACATATAATGGTGCGAGGATATTAAACCAAAATGGAGGAGATATATTCTTTTCACAGACACCAGGAGATTATCAATATTTCTTATTTACTCTAAATACCGCTACAAGTGGAACCGCGAACCAACGAGGTTATGTATTCACGAATGTAGCATTTGATGCAAAAGGGGCGGGACTTTATATTTCAAAACTTTTGGATAATAAAAGTGCTTCGTCTGACATTGTCCGTTTTAACAATGCTGGCGGTATGCGGTTTTATGGTGCTTTGGATATGAACTCAAATAATGTAACAAATGGTGGAACAATAACGGGAACTACATTAACGGCTAGTGCGGGTGTATCAACTACAACATTAACAACGAGCGACAACATAGTGGTTGGTGCTGGAAAAAGTGTTTTTATTGACAGAAATGGACTAGCTAACAATAAACTGGTTTTATGGGATGGAGGAACACCATCAACGACTGCATTTTTTGGATTTGGTATCGCGAGCCAAACTTTGGTTTATAATATTAATTCTTCAACAGATACCCATATATTTTATTATGGTGGGACAAACGAATTATTCAGAATTATCAACGGAGAAGTTAAGGCATCAAGGTTATTAAATGCAACCGCGGGTACATCAACAACAACATTAACAGCAAGCGGATTGATAACAGCAAATGCGGGTATATCTGTTGTTAATAGCACGGCAGATATAAGAGGAGAAGCAAGAAGTGGGTCTCATGCTACGCCAGTAGGATTGTATGTTTCAGCCAATCTTGGTCCATCTTCTGGCGGTGTTGAATTCAGACACAGCAACGGGACGCAGGGAGTTGGTTTTGGTTATAACTCAATATATGCTACGGGGAGCAACACATACCAAGATTTAAATTTTTATGCGAGGGGGACAGGAGTAATCTATGCTCAGAGTGATACAAGCATGACGACAGCATCCAGCGGATTTTTAACATTAAGAAAAAGACCATCAAATACCACCAACCCACAAATATTTATGAAAGCAGGAGACTCATCAGGTTATGCGGTAGTAATGAATACAGGTGGATTATTACATGCTTGGTCGACTTCATTATCAAATGGTGAAAACAATAATGGCTATGTTTTTATTGCAGCAGGAGCGAATGTTTGGTCTTCTGGTTCAGACAGGAGATTAAAATCAGATATTAAAACACTAGACTGCGGGGATTGTTGCGATAAACTTATGAAAATAAACTGCTGTTCATATTATTTGATTTCAGACGAAAAGAAACAGAAAAAGAACCACGGATTTATTGCGGATGAAGTAAAAAAAATATTTCCAGAATTTGTATCTGAAAGTGGAATAAAAGCAGACGATGGGGATGGAAACTTTGAAGGTATATCATACACGGACTTCATACCAATATTGGTCAGTGCTTTTCAACATACAACTACCGTTGTAAACGGTATGGCTGAAAAGGTGATTTATTTAGAAAAGCAAAATAATAATCTAACTAATGATATAGCCGATTAAAAAAACCAATTAGCAGAAATCCGTAATAACAATGCCACCTAGATTACACCCTCCACCTTCACTCATTGATATGGCAGATGGCGAACTAACGCCAGAATTAAAAAATCGTGTTTTGGATATTTCATTGAAGAATGAAGAAAATAAAGTAGAGCACGAATTGGAAGACAACTGGAATTGTTGTTGTATAAAAAACAGACCAACCGACAGCCGACTTATTAAATACTTATTTCAAATGGGTATCATTATCGCGATTATAACCCTTTGTATCGTGAGGTTGTCTGAAAAGAACTTACCGTGCGAGACAGCCAACACTTATTTAGGCATTTTGACCTTACTTATAGGCATCTGCCTTCCATCACCTTCTTCAAGTAAGAAGTGAGCACTCATATAGCTGAGTTTTATACCAAGAAGCATCACTAACTGAGCAAATTAAAGGAATGGCTTCATCAAAACTAACACACCAATCACTAAAAGGTTTATACACACATTTAAATTTTGTTTCTATTCCTTTTTGAATACACCACAAACAACTTTCATTTTTTTAACACTGACCCGTGAATAGAAATCGCAGGCAGTCCGAGCAGAAATATTAATTAATAAAAAGTTTATAAAGATTAGTATAGAGGGCAACATTGCAAATGACGGACTATAAATTCCAACAGATTATTTTTCTAAGTAATGATTTTCCAGGCGGTGTTAATGGTAGCAAGACATTCGACAAAAACATTCAAATGAACTTTACCCCGACCAGAATGAATGTTAAGTTTATCCACTATATGAATAATACGACGGAGACGAAAACAAAAATCCTTTATATGGACCGCATCGGTATTATTGGAACATTCGCCGACAGCAACACAGCAAACATTTCCAATCTTAGCTACAACTTAGGTATTATTAATTGGACTGACGGGCAATAGTTTTAAAGTGCTTAAAACAGACAATGGCAGTATTGAGACTGACCAACTAGCTGGAAGAATTGTTATTTGTTTAGAATTTCTGGGGTAGGGGCCTGCTCCCCCTACGACCCCGCCAGTAAAATAAAAATATATTTTTCTATATATAGTTTTTTGAGGTTGTAGGAGGTTTTTTGAAAAAAAGCTCTTACATGGAGAAAATTAATGATATACGAGTTAGACCAGTCAAGCAAAACGGAGATGGTGAGAAGTTGGCAAAAGGATATAAGTTATTTGATGAACCGTATGCCAATATTTTTCTTCTCGCTCGCAAGAAGAGTGGTAAGACGACAGCACTGTTTGAAATCCTGAAACGAACGACGGACAGAAAAACAAGGATTGTTATTATAGCCAGCACGATACACAAGGACCACATTTACAAAGAAATGGTTAAGCACTTCAAGAAGAAGGGAAACCCGATGGCGATATACACATATTTGAAAACGGACGGATACGGGCCTACACCCGTAAGGGGGTACAGTGTGATTGATTACGAGTTAGACAAGCTGAATAACCTGACGAAGAGCAAGAAGAAGGCGAGGTTGTGCGGGACGAGAAAGAAGAACCAAAGCAGAAGTTTCTTTATTTTGGTAAAGAGGAAAAGAAGAAGCAGGAGGGAGAAGAGAAGCCACAGAGACCGTCTAAGTATCAAACTCCCGAAGTCGTGTTTGTTCTTGATGACCTCGGCTCAGGTTTAAGGGATAAGTCCGTGAGCGACCTGTTGAAAAAAAAATAGACACTACAAGTCGAAGGTAATTATGAGCTCGCAGTACCTTAACGACTTACGACCTGAGGCGATTAAACAGCTAGACTACCTTTTTATTTTTCCTGGTCAGTCTCAGGATAAAATTGAGCTTGTGTATAAACATTTGGAATTCGGTTATGATTTAGACTACTTTATTGAAAAATACCACGAGGCGACCAAGGAACGGTTTAACTTTTTGTATGTGGATGCGGTGTCTGATGAATTACGAAAGAACTTCAATATTCGTTTAAAGTAATTTTATTATTATTTATTTTTTTCAGAACTATATATAGATGCCAACATCACCAGTGATTATTTCACAACCAGCGGGATACAACATCGGATACAATCCAAGCCCAGTCAAAAATGCCACAAGCGGGAGGTGCGAAGAACAGAAAGAAGAAGGGAAAAAAGAAACAAACAGGAGGCAAAGTTAATTGGGCGAAGGTCGGAAAAGCGATAGTGGATGCTAATAGGTTTATCAAGAAGAACCAATTGATTTCAAGGGGTGCTACTTTTCTGAGCGATGTAGGTGTGCCTTATGCGGACCGTGTAGCGAAGGCCGCGATGAAGCAAGGATACGGCAAGCAACGAGGCGGAGCTGTTAAATTTCGGTAGAAAGGGGAAACCCCTTTCAAACCCCCATGGGGTTGTAGGGGCTTGCCCCTACGAATGTAAAATCTTATATTAATTTTTTTTCTAACAATATACATATGAAAAAAGTAAGAAGAGGAGGTGCGGAGGCGAAGTCTCTGCAAAGTAAACCAAAGAAGAAACTTAAACAACGACCTCCGAGGATATACAGAACCAAAGATGGTTGACCATATATTAAAGTGAAAGGCAAACGAGCATATCTCAACTTCGGAAAGAAAACTAATGACCTTTCAACACTTCAAATCGTTAAACTGTTTCTGAAATATATGAAAGGGGATACCCCTTCCAAATCCCGAGGTCGTAGGAGCAGAGCTCCTACAATAGTTAAGTCCGAATTCAATCGCCTTGAACACGAGAACCGCAACCAGATACAAAACAACCTGCTGAAAAAATATGAACTAATACACGAGCAAGAGGAAAAGGAAAAGAAGTTAAGAGAACAGGCAGAAGATGAGAAGAAAAGAATGGAGAGGAAGGAGAATGCGGAAATGAAGGAAAGACAAGAAGAATTAATGAGGGAGGCGAACAGAGAGCAAAAACTTATAGAGGATGTAAAATTTGAACAAGATAGAAAAAATAATTTAATGCTATTACCACCACCAATACATACAAGCACCACCACAAGCACCACCACAAGCACCACAACTAGGACCACCCCAAGCACCACAACTAGCACCACCACAAGCACCACCACAAGCACCACCACAAGCACCACCACAAGCACCACCACAAGCACCACCACAAGCACCACCACAAGCACCACCACAAGCACCACCACAAGCACCACCACAAGCACCACCACAAGCACCACCACAAGCACCAGAAGAAAAACAGATGCCATTGAAAACAAAAGAAGAGAAAAAGGCTGAAAAGGAATTAAAAGAAAAATACATTGAATTAATGAAGAAAGCGGGCTTTACAACTAAATTTATTAAAAGCTTGAGCAAAACAGAATTTGACAAACTTGGTAAAGGAATAGAGAAAGCGATAGCCGATGCCCAATCAGCAGATGAGCAGAAAGAACTGGCTGAACAATATAAAAAAGAATTAGAACAAGAAAAAAAACGAGCGGAGGCTAAAGCGAAACACTTTGAAAGTAAAGATAAAATATCATACATATCCGCAGGTTTAAGAAATGATTACAAGTATCCGAAATTGGACATACCCAAAACTTTGGGCCCTGCTTTGGAAAAAGAAATGAAAGCTCGGGGCAAACCACACCAAAAAAAGTTAAAGGAAAACACACGACAGCGGGTATGGCACAAGTTATAGTAGATGAAGGTATTGATTTAGGAATAAACCAGAATGAAATGAGAAAGAAACTCGCTGATTATTTGGGAATAAACCAAACGGGTGCTGGGGCAAAAACGATGGAGGAATTAATACACAAACTTTTAACGATAGCAACAATTAAGAAATATTTAAAGAAGGGCAAATACAGAAAAAAAATTGAAGAAGAAGGATTATGTAAATAACTTAGTAACTGAAATGAGAAGCGACCCAAATATTAAAAATCAAGTTTCAAATCACCTCGGTATTCAACCAACCGAGGAAGTTCAACAGCCAGAAGTTCAACAGCCAGAAAATATGCCAGAAGTTCAACCACAAACTGAGGCAGTAGATGGGGCAGTAGAAGCAGGGGACTTCGTCCCCCGCACCCCCTCCGATGGGGTCGTAGGGGCTGGAAGCCCCTACAGAGGATTGATGACGGACGAAATAAACAACATTATGAAAAAGCACGAATGTTATATCGGCACGGTAGCCAGCGATGAAATAAACAAACTGAAACCAGAAAAAAGAAAGAATTATGGTTTTATAATGAACTTGGATAAGTCTAGCCAACCAGGCTCACATTGGATTGCTGTTTGGGTTGACCTCATTAAAGACGACTCTATTGAAATCTACGACCCGCTCGCACTGTATAAGCCGACTGAGCTATTTCTACACAAAATGAAACAGCTTATTGACAAGAGTAAGCCGAACACATATCTGCTTATGAAGGTTAATCAGGTTAAAAACCAAAGCGACACAACAGATACATGCGGGTGGCATAGTATTAGGTTTTTGTTAGAGCGGGCGAAAGGTAATAGGTTTAAATTTGCCAGCGGTTGGACGGACTTAAAAGAAAAAGAAGCGGAAGAGTTGAAAGCTCAGAACGGGTATGGTTTTGATCCTTTTATTTAGGTAATTAAAACAAAAATATATTTTTTCCTATATATAGAAACTTTTGAAAAAGTTTCACAAAACCCGTGGAGGTGCGGAGGCGAAGTCTCCGCAATGGAGTATCGTGGTGGGAGAAGTAGCAATATTTACTATGTCAATAGCAAAAATAGGATAAACGGCACGGACAGTGATTTCACTCACTCCATCGATATGAAATCGCTAGACAACCCAACACACTGTAAAATTTTACATATCTATGTGCAGAAGTCGTATTATTCCGTCGCACGTCCTTATAATACTTTTATTCTGAGTGAGAATGGTAACGAGGCACTAATTACGATACCCGAAGGCAACTACACGATGAACAACTTAAAAAATAAGCTGGCCGAGGCGCTAACCGCAGAAAGCCCGAACGACTATACATACACAATAACAAGCAACAACACAAACACCGACCCAGAAGACGGCAAGCTAACATTCACCGTAGCGAACAATCCCATTAACATTCAACCGCGGTTTGTATTTGACGACGAAACTCGCATACATGAAATTATGGGTTTTGAGCGGTCCTCTACTTACTTCTTTGCTAATAATACTGAGGTCCCCAAATGTCATAATATTGACGGGCGAAAAAACATTGTATCTACAATCGGATTTAGTGGGCGAAGGCGATAATCACGTATTACAGGAAATATATACAGCGAATGAAATCCCGTTCGGCTCTGTTATCTACGACGGAAGCGGGTCGGAGTATGGCAAAAGATTATCTACGAGTTCAAGCAATGTGTATCGGTTTTACTTAACTGACGAAAACGACCAACCCATTAACCTAAACGATTGGGTATTGTAATGACATTGTTGATTTACCGCGAGACGAATTATTTTAATTTATTTACATCATTTTTTAATCTACTCAAATCTAGGTAGGGGCCTGCTCCCCCTACAACCCCGCACAGTAAAATATAGGTTTTTGAGATCGTAAGTGGTTTTTAAAAAAAGCACTTACAATTAATTAATTTATTTTTTTCTCATATTAAAATATATAGCGACCTTTTAAAAATCGTTTTTTGAGTTCGTAAGTGGTTTTTTGAAAAAAAGCACTTACACGAAATGCCTACACAACACGGAGACGAACTAGATTTCAGCAAGACTGACTATATCAGTGCTTCGTATCGTTTGAATAAGCTGGCCCCTCGTGAGGGTTCTGGAACCTTTGAGGTCACTACTGCTGGCGGACAAGAACGAAGCTTTGACCTTATTAGCCGACCTTTCAATCTCGCTCGGTCTTATTTGAGTTTTACTTATACTATGAGAGCGGCTGGTGCCAACACTTATTCTAGAATTTTTATGGACTGCCTTTCACAAATTAGCCAGATACAACTTCAAACCCGTAGCGGTGTTTATCTGTGCGACATTAACAATCTCAGAACGGTAACTAAGATGCTGTGGAAACCAGAAATGAGTTTGAAGGATTTCCTAGACCTTCCTAACCACGGCGATGCTAGTGGATATGGTTGCATGCTCCAAAAGTGTAATGCTAACGGCTTGATTAATATCAGTGCTGTTGAAGGAACTAGAACTGCCTTTCGTGCGGCTACAGATGCTGGTAACAATCTTGCCGCCTCTACTCAGGCTCTATTGCGAGAGCCCGTGATTTCTGCTCGTCGTCACGATGATGCTGCTTTGACTGATGGAACTGGAGCTTTGTCGGCCGTAAATGTTAATTACAATGAGGCGAAGTATCTTGTTGGAAGTGGAGCGAATGCTGTTTTAGCAATTAATGTTAAAATTCCTTTGGGTATGATTCTCAATACTATTTTCGCACTTGATAAGACTATTATGTTTCCAGAGATTTTGACTATGCGAATTGTGTGGAGTGCTACTGACAGAACTGGTTATACGGTGACGAATGGTGCTACTACTTGTATTAGCACTGCTTATCTTGCCGCACTAAATGCTACCATGCCTATGGCGGTATCTGCTGATGTCACCAATTTTGCCTTGTTTCTTGCGGTTGAAACGAACCCCGATGTTATTCAATCAATCCAGCAGAAGATTGCTAGCCCCGAAGGTATGAGTTTCAATATTGATTATCCCTATGTTTACAAAAATACTACACAAGCAAGCACAAGCCAAAACATTATTATGCGATTTGACAGAGGCCACGGTCGCCGTTTGAAGAAGATTTATCACTCTGACACCGAAGAAAGAAAGAACACAGCCTATGACAACGATAATCGTGCCGCTGCTAAGGTTGTCAATTTTTACACTACTCTGGATGGTTCCCGCCAGCAAGAATTTAACGTTGACACTGCGAGCGAAGAAGACTATATGTATTTGAAGCCAAAGGTTGAGGGTTCGGCCTTGTTGAATAACGATGTGTATAAATACAATTGGTTCTGGATTGATGCTTGGGATAATACCCGCCCGCTATGGAGCAAAGACCAAAATGAAATCAGCGGTTTAAGTCTTGATACTGAGCGACGATGGGAGTTTATTGCGACCACCGCGAATGCCGCCTTCAACCATTACACTGTGGCAATCACTCAGCGAGAGGTTCAGGTTAAGGCGAATATGATTACGATTTCATAAGGGTCTTCGCCCCCCTATAACCCCCACCGCGGAAGTAATATTTAAAAAATTTTAATTTTTTTTATTACAATATACAAAGCTTACACAAAACATTTTTTGAGGTCGTAGGTGGTTTTTTGAAAAAAAGCACCTACAAAATGACCACTCACCAACGAAATTTAGTAGCACAAAATCCCGACGGAGATTTCGTAAATGTCAAAGTCGGCTACGATGGCAATGTTGAAACCAATAGTATGAAAACAGCTTTCGGCGAAGCATTGGTCGGTGAATTAACACCAGTTGTTCAGGAGATTTTTCCATACAATATCAATACACGAATATGGACATTAACTCAAACTAATGCTACAGTTTCATTTAATGCGAATATGGCTGAATTGAAAACGCAAGCAAACAATACTGCCGATGCCATTTTGTTAAGTAAAAAAAGAATTAAATACAGAACTGGTATGGGAGTTTTAGCCCGCTTCACTCCTTTATGGACTACTGATGAAACGAAAGACTACTATTCGTTTATCGGGTTAGGAGATAGCGGATTGAATGATGGTTTCTATTTCTACAAAGACAAAAACACTGGTATGAATATCGTCCATTGTAAAGGAGGAGTCTGCACTACTATCGCACAAGCGAACTGGGATGACCCTTGTAATGGAACCAAAGATATGCCTGCCATTGATTGGACCAAAGGTAATGTATTCCAGATTAAATTTCAATATTTAGGTTTTGGTGCTATAAGGTTCTACATTGAAAATCCTGCGACTGGCGAATTCCAGCTAGTCCATATGATTAAATATGCGAATGCTAATACAGGTGTGAGCTTACGAAATACATCGCTTCCATTTGTCGCACGAATATTTAACAATGGTATTGGAACTGGGGTTCAATCGTTAAAGACTGCGAGTGTTAGTATGTTTATTGAAGGGACTAACAATATAAATGCGAGTATAACGAACGAAGTTGAAGGAACCAAGGCGGCGACTGCCACAGAAGGTCCTGTATTCAGTATTAGGAATAAAGCAGTGTTTGATAGTGCTGGCGCTAACATAACCAACTATTCAACTGTGTATCCTACATTGATAAGCATCACGAATGAGGATAGCAAAACAATTATCGCAAAATTAGTATTAAATGGAACATTAACAGGAGCGGGTTTTGCTGATGTTGATACCAAATATTCTATTGTAGATACAGACTCGAAAGCATCAGCCATCGCTGGGGGGACTACCCTTCTCAAGCTTTATATTACGAGCGGGTCAAGCCAAATACTCAACCTTAGAAATTATGATATATATCTATCGCCGAGTGATATTCTAACATTTACACAAAAAACACTTTCTGGAACTGGCGGTGGAAATGTTAATGTTATAGTTAATTTTATTGAGGATCAATAGTAGGGGCAAGCCCCTACAACCCCCTTCGCGGAAGCAAAAAAAATACAAAGACTTTACAAATACTTTTTCAATTCTTCCTTATTTCGGCACCACGGCTGACGGACTAACCATTCAATATATGGTTTGTCAATCTTTGCGATGTCTTCTATTTTTTTGCCCTTGTATTTTCCGAAATGAAATGTGTCTTTTGGTTGAGATGCTTTTCTCTCTTCAATAGCTTGAATTTCTTCGTGGATTACCTTTTGAACATCTGCTAGAGAAAACGATTTATTTTTGTTTTCGATTGAGAGTTGTTCAAACTTCTCGCACAGTCTTGTGAGGGTGGTCATAGTAGTGTGGTGTATATAGTAGGTAGTATAAAAAATAAAAAAATTAAATAATTAATATAGGATCCGTGCAATGTCCGAGTGGATTATCTTCGTTAAGGCTTACTCTGCTAAGCATAACATAAGCTATAAGGAAGCATTGAAAAAAGCTGGTAAAGAATACAGGAAGCAGAAGGGAGGCAGTGCGGAGTTATCTGAGGATGTCTATTTGTCTTCGTCAGAGAGAAAAGGTGCGGACGGATGGAAGCCAGTCGCCAGCAGAGAAAAATCAACAGTGTATGAAAAAGATGGTAAAGCTATTGTCGCATTTAGGGGAAGTGTAGATAAGCGAGACTTACTCACAGATGGCGCATTGGTAAAGGGTGTATTAAAAATGACCCCGAAATATAAAGAAGAGCAGAAGTTGGTTAATGAAGTCATAAAGAAATATGGAAAGGATAATGTAGAGCTGACGGGGCATTCACTAGGTGGCACGATTGCGAAAGACCTGAGCCGACAGACGGGTGTAAGGGCGACCACATACAATAAAGGCAGTAGCACAAGAGACCTCATTGAAGGAGTGATTGACAGAGTAGCTGTTAAAGTAAATCCGAAAGGGAAGCGGGCAAAGACTGCGAAGCTGACCACGAACTACCGAACTAAGTATGACCCCGTTTCATTGTTAGGGGCTACGGCTGTAAATACTAAGTTAGTGAAGCCGAAAAAAGGAATTCATACAATCAGAAGCTTTAGTAAGGGCAAGCCCTTACAATCCCAAAAAAAAGGGTAAAGGTAAAAAGGCAAAAAATAAATAATCTTTAAAGTTTTTCATTTAGTATCCAAACGGTCTAGTTTCAATCGCATTGTCTACAATACCTATAATATTTCTTTTAGTGTAAGTAAAGCTGAATATTTTTTCTAAGTATTCGCTCGTTATTTTTTTCTGTTGTTTGTCTCTTGTTATCTTGCTGTTTTCTACTATAACAACTTTACCAGATTTTTCAATTCGTTTAGCAATCAATTTTTCTTCCTGAGTCTTAAGCAACTCTAACAATTCATTATTGCCGTTTTCAATAAGGTCGTTGTTTTCAATTCCAAGTCCGCAACTAATGACACTTAACATATTTGGTAAATTTAATGATGTATTGTTTTCATAATTCATACTAAAGCCTTTTACTTGCATACTTGCTTTGCCGTTATCTAATACATATCCATAACACTTTGGTCCACCTCCGATAAAGGTCATAATCTTTGCTCCGTGTAGTTCGTCCGTCCATTCGCCTAACAACTTACCCGTTTTGACATCTGTTTCGCCTTTCGTTAAGTCTGTTGTGTATATGACACTGTCGGTATCGTGGTATAGAACTCTGTTGTCTAGTTTGTCCATCATCTCATATAGTCTAATCCTCGCGTGGCAGGTCGTAAATAAAGCAACTACAATATTTGTTTTTACTGGGTCGCTTACCGCATCCTGTTTAAGGTCATAACTCGCTTCTATTATTTTGTCGTTAATAATGTTTATGTTTATGTTATCAACTGACTTATCGTTCATTAACTTGTATAAGGTATCTTTGTCTTTTATCATTTTGTTTTGAGTTTTGTTTTGCTTTTCACCAAACTTTCCCCACAGGCTATTCAAGCACAACTTAGCAACCGCTCGCCGTCCTGGGTTTTCTTCTATTTTGTTTTCGTCCATCTTAATTCCCATCTTGACTTCCATACTATCAATGTAGTTTCTTTTTTGTTCCTGTGTAATACAGCCATCAGGATATCCGCTTGACTCTTGTTTAACCTTTAAGAAAGTTTTTATGAAATCTTTGAAAAGGCTACTGCTCTGCTCCTTCCAATGCCATAACTCATATACCTTAATTAGCTTGTAGCCTTTGTCTAAGGCCTTGTAAATTTCAGGAGTTGCCCAAGTGCCAGTTATTGTTCGCTCGTTATCGGTGTGCTTACATTCGGTTTTCTGTTCAGTCATTCCGCACTTGTCGCATAAGTAATACATAAGCTTACCTCTATCAGCCTTAGGTAAAACGGGATGGAGTAATTTTCTGGGCGGTAGCATCTTAACCTTAGACACTCCGAAATATTCTCTGTTTATAATTTTGTTTTTCATATCTTTTCTATCGTCATCGTTGTTCGGTCTTATAATAGTATGGTGCCCGCTAGGGTAGGGGTCATAATACATCACGGTCGGATATAATGAAGATACATCAATGTAGTTCGCATATTCATTGTTGTGCCGTGCTTTCCAATACAATGTTAGAGCATCCGTTCTACCCCCAAACATCGCCTCTCGCGGGTTCAGCCCTTCTTGTTCAGTAATTCGTTCGTTCGTATCTTCCGCTAGGCTTTCACTTGTTTTCATTAATCTCCATTCACATTCCCAGATAGATACTAGTTTGCTGACTTGTTTGCTTAGTTCTTTTTCTCGTCTCATTGTTGCCTTGTATAGTTCGCTCATTGTCTTATTCTTCTTAGTATTCCTTGTATTACCATTAAAACACTTTGGGCATCCGTGCCAGAGACAGCCGTGAAATTCGTAAGCGGTTTTCGTCTTTTCATCCCAGCCATCTACATACACACGGGATTGACCAAGTTGAAACATTTTTTCACCTATGTTTAATATCCGTTTGGTCTAACCTGCTTCTGCAAGCTATCCATTCAACACAAGCCCGAGAGGTAATCCTGTTTTGCTTTTCCGCCTTCAACACAGCAATTGAATTCTCTGGCATAAACTTAGCCCGATACAAAGCCATAACACAACTCGCAATAGTTGTATATTGAAACGGGTCAATACCAAATTCTAGAAATAAAATCCATACATCTCCTTCTCAATATATCAACATCGCTATGACAGTATTCCGCAATTTCCTTCCGCATATCAAATGTGTTGTTTCTTTGGCTTTCATACCATTCTAAGAATTCCGCTCTTTTCTTATCTTTCATCGTGTCGTAGCCATAGGGCTTCTTGTGTGGCATAACACCAACATAATTTTTATTCTTGTCAGTGTTGAAGAAGTGAGGGAAGAAGCCTTTTTTAAGTTCGTTCAATCCGAATGTTTTAGGAAAATCAGCCAGAGGCATAGTCAAGAAACTGAGACTATCAATGAAGCGGTATTTCTTCAAAGTCATCATCATTATCTTACCGCCCTGATAAATGACAAATGGTGCCTGCCCGTTATCCACTAACCATTTAAGAACAAACTGACAATCATAACCGCGACTGTTATGAGCAATGAATGTAAAGCCGTTGTGCTTAGATTCAAAAGCCCACTTACAGAAATCATCAATGTTCTTATGAATGACGGGTGGTTCCTTAGCATCGTAATACTGACTTTCCGAATGATTAACAATGTGCTCGCCCGTATCCTGTGTCGCTTCAAAGTCAAAGAATATGTATTTCTCTGAAAAAGGTAGTATGTCTTTCTTCACGATTTCACATTGGTGTTCAAGTTGTTTCAGTTCCTTACAATTACGGCATTTCACATAACCGCATTTGTGTTCGTCTTTCTTCCTGTAATTAAGACCGCACGAAAGACATTTCGCTTTGATATCGCAGTTCGTCCTCTTGTGGTTGTTGAAGCAGGCCGTATTTGGAAACTTTCTATTACACGAATAGCAATCAGTCCAATTGCTTTTATCGTTAATACCCTTACAGTCTTTGGTTTCGCAGATATTACATTTAGATTCGCAGGCATGTCATTCCATATATCCCCTTAGACATAACTCACAGAAGTTCTTTTTTCCTACCATAGACTTCATATTAGTTATCGCATCGTAGTGGTTCTCAGTCTTAAGTATGTAAAGGTTCGTAAGTCGCTCGCCCTTTTCATTAAGCAGGTCAGTCTTATAAACAATCTTGTCAGGGAATTCAACAATAACCAGATTGTATTTAATGTGGATAGCTAAGGTTTTAATTTCAGGAATACCGCACACATCCTGAATGACTTTCGCTTCTTCGTGTAGTTTCAAAGCCATCTCCTCCTGTATCTTTCTTCCCATTAATATTGTCTTGTATTTTTTGTGTTTTTCAATTTTTGCTTTTACTGCAATAATTGCTCTGGCTAAGCATATGTTGTCTTTATTATTAATTTGAATTACTCCTCTCTTCTTATATACATCCAATTTGTTCAAAATTTGAAGCATCGTTCCGCCAGTCGACATTTCAACAGATTTCAAAACGAACCTAAACTTATCCATATTGGTTCCCTTTTCGTCTGTATAAAGGCTTTCGTTGCTTTGAAATAATGCTGACAGTCTTTCTAAAACATCGCTGACAGAAATCTCGTTAAGTTTTTTCAAACCCGTAGATACTGCTCCATAGTAATCTACAAACTTGATACTTAGACTCACCATATTGCCTTGTCTCTGTCTTTTAATAAAGTCGTTCAGTATTATCTCAATAAACTTTACTACATCTTCCATACTGAATGAAGTAAAGTTGCCTCTAATCCTAACCCAATACTGGCTTTCATTAATGCCTAGAATGTGCTTCTTTCTGTCGACGTGTTTGATTTCGTAGTTTCCGTATCTCATTAAGTCTTTCACCCTTTCTTTTCTTTCTCTCACTTTCGCTTCAAACACTTTCGCTTCCAAAATAGGAGGTAATGGTGGTGCTACTGGAATAGCATGATGCTCAAAGTAAACAGCACCTCTTACTCGGTTCAAGTAATTTTGGGCAGTTGTTGTATCCACCTTATACTTTCTCGTCTTCGGTATTATATACAGCACATCTTGACCCCTGACCCTTTTGATTTCATAATTAATTTTTTGTTCCCTAAATTTGTCCAACCTATAAGTCTTACCGTTGTAAGTGTGTGTCTCCATAGATTTTCTTTCAGAAAATCGGTTTGTTTGTTCAAACAAACTTGTGTTGGTCAGTGTATATATAGGAAAATATTTTTTCAAAAATAAAAATTAATTATCTCAATTGTCTGCCCCGCCGTGGTCCGCCGTGTGCTCCCCGTGTCTATATATACGGGGGGCCCTATGTTTAGATGGAAATTAGGGCGGGGCGGGCGGTGCTGGCGGGGCGGGCGGGGCTGGCGCGGCCGTGTGCCTGTTTGATTTCATATGTCTTGCTTTGCTACTCCTATTGATTTCAACTCCACACTCACACTTGAATGTTTTCTTCTTCCAATTCCTTTTCTTTTCTTTTTTGATTTCTAGAACATAAAATAGATGTAGGAAAAGAAAAGAATGAAGTAAAAAAGAAACTCGCAGAATATTTGGGATTACAAACGGGAACTGGTCTAGAAGATTTGATTAATAAAGTGTTTTCCGTAGAAAACATTAAAAAGTATCTAACAAGAAAAGAATGGACACATTCAATGAGAAAAAAAGATTATGTTAATGCTCTTATAAATAAATATAGAAATGAACAGCAACCAGAGCAACCGCAACCAGAGCAACCACAGCCAGAGCAACCACAGCCTGAGCCCCAGCAACCACAGACAGAGGAGCCACAGCAACCAGAGCCAGAGCAACCACAGACAGACGAGCAACAGCCAGACGAACAAACTGGAGAGGGTCGCGGTTTAATGACTAATGAAATAGATGATATAATGAAAAAATATGGATGGTATCTCGGAGCAATAGCCAGTGATGAAATCTACAAGTTGAAGCCAGGAAGCAGAAAGCGATACGGATTTATTATGAATTTGGACAATCACAAGCAAGCAGGGTCTCATTGGATCGCCGTATGGATAAGTCTAGGTAAAGACAGGAGTGTTGAATTGTATGACCCATTAGCACTTTACGAGCCAACAGAAGACTTTCAACAACAAATGAAACGGCTAATAGATAAAAGCCATCCAGATAGTTATTTGTTAATGAAGGTTAATCAAGTAAAACAACAATCAAACACCTCAGACACGTGCGGTTGGCATAGTATGAGATTTTTGATGGAGCGAGCAAAAGGTATTAAATTTAAATTTGCCAGTGGCTACATAGACTTAAAAGAAGAAGAAGCAGAAAAATTAAAAGCACAGAATGGGTATGGCTTTGACACCTTTATTTGATATTTGTTTCAGACTACGTCTTCAACAAACATCGGGGACTACGCACTTTTAAGGATTACAATAAGCATTAATTTTTTTGAAAAAGGAAAAAAACGATGGTTTAGAATAAGTGAGAGTGCGAAAGCGTGAAGCACAATTCTAAACTATCTATAATATTGCAATGGACTATAAGGGAGGAAGAAGTTCTGGTATCTATTACATAAATAGTAAAAATATAATAACGGGAACAGACAGCGACTTTACACACGAAGTCGATATGAAGGGGCTAGACAATCCCACACATTGTAAAATTCTTCATATTTATGTGCCTAAATCGTATTACTCTGTGGCTTCACCATATAATACTTTTACATTATCCGAAGACGGGTATGAGGCTTTAATTACAATACCTGAGGGAAACTACACAATGAACAACTTAAAAAATAAACTGGCCGAGGTACTGACGACAGAAAGTCCGAATGACTATACTTATGTTGTCTCAAGCAACAATACAAACACAGAAGCGGAGGATGGCAAATTAACATTCAGTGTTTTAAATAACGGAGGTATTCAACCGCGGTTTATATTTGATGGTGATACCCGTATTCACGAGGTAATGGGGTTTGATAGAAACTCAACATATTTCTTCGCTAATGATTTTATTAAATCGCCAAATGTAATTATTTTAACTGGTGAAAAAACTCTGTATCTTCAATCTGATTTGGTGAATGAAGGTGATAATCACGTGCTTCAAGAAATATACACAGCCAACGAAATTCGTTTGGGTCTGTTATCTATGATGGAAGCGGTTCTGAGTATGGTAAAACATTGTCCGCTAATTCAAACAATGTATTTAGGTTTTACTTGACAGACGAAAACGACCAAGCAATAAATCTTAATGGTTTGGGAATAGTTATGACATTATTGGTTTATCGTGAAACTAATTATTTTATTTTATTTAATTCATTTTTCAATTTGTTAAAGGCGAGATAATAAACTTAATATTTATTTTAATTATTTTTTTTATAAATATATTCTCGTGAATTAGTTAATTTACACTACTTCAAAAACAAAACAAAAAATGCCCGTCCAATGCGGAGGAGAACTAGTCCATCAGACTAAGGAACTGCTCAATGGTAAGTATGAATTAACTAAACTTACCACTCGTGAAGGCTCGCAACCTGTCGCACTTACTACTGCTGGTGGTATGGAAAAAATCTTTGAAATTCCCACTCGTCCTTTGAACCTTGCGAGGAGTGTGTTGCGATTTACTTACACTCCGTCTGATGCGGGGGGTGCGGGCCGCTACAATCGTATCTATATGGATTGTCTGTCTATGATGAAAACTATTGAATTGCGAAGCCGAAGCGGGCAGTATCTGTGTAATCTTCAACATGTGGGGAACTACACTAAGGTGATATGGAAACCAGAAATGAAGTATGAAAAATTTATGGCACTTGAAAACCACGGCGGTGCTGTGGCTAGCGGTGCTATGCTTCAAAGGTGTAATGCTGGAAAAGTTGAAATTGGAACTAGAGTAGAAAGAAAAACAATTACTGATGCGGCAGATGTAGCAGCTCTTAAGGCTGCAGTTCAAGGATATTACAAAGTGCCACTTGTTAATGCCCGTCGCCACAATGATACCGCTCTCGCTGATAGCACTGCTGGAACCTATAGCTTTGTTAATGTTCCTTTCGAGGAGGCTAAGTATTTTGAAGGCGGGGCTGATAATACTGCCACCCCTGTTATTAATGTTAAGTTTCCTTTGGGTATGCTGTTTGGTACTATTTTTGAACTGGATAAGACTATCGGATTTAATGAAATTTTGGATTTGCGTGTTGTGTGGGCTGAAACCAACCACTCTTCATTCTATGGTACTGATGAGAGTGCTATCTCTGCTGTTGCTGCAGCTACAACCTCTGGTGTTATCGTCTCTAACCTAAATCTATTCCTTGCTGTTGAGACTGACCCGAATGTTATCCTTGGTGTCCAGCAAAAGATTGCGGGTGAAGGCTTTCCATTTAAGATAGAGTATCCTATCGCTTGGAAGCAAAGTCTTCAAACAAACCAACAGAACTATGTTATTAAGATGAACCGCTCGCAGGGTGAAAGAATTCGTCGTATTTATACTTCCGCCTTTCATTTCACTGAGAGTGCTAATACTTCTTTTGATAATGACAACAGGGCGGATGCTAAAATTATTTCTTATTATACAACCCTTGACGGCTCTCGTCTTCAACAATTTGACATTGACACTTCTGAGAATGAAGACTATATGATTTTGAAGGATAAGCTGAAAGGAAGTGCTATCCTAAACAGCGATGTTTATCATTACAACTGGTTCCACGTAGATACTTGGGACAATAACCGCCCGCTGTGCGATAAGGACACAGACGGCTATGAAGTGAGCGGTTTAAGCCTAGACACTGAGAGGCGATATGAATTCGTTTCAACTACAAGTAATAATGCGAGTGGTGCTGGCGTAACTAATCTTAACCATTACACATTCGCCATTCTTCAACGTAGTGTGCTTGTTAAAGGAGTTGAAATTTTGATGAGTTAAAAAAGAATAATAAAATAAAAATAAAAATTATTTTTTTGATAATATAGACCTACAATGTCCCACCAAAGAAACTTAGTCACACAAAATCCGGACTGAGAATTTATAAACGTCAGGGTTGGATATGATGGTGATATTGAAACAAATAATTCAAAAACCGCTTTTGGCGAAGCAGTAGTAGGTCAATTAACACCAGTATTACAAGAAATCTTTCCATATACAATTAATACTAGGATATGGACAAAAACAGAAACAAAATCGTCTGTGTCATTTTTGAATAATATGGCTGAATTGAAAACAACTGCTGATGCTACGGCAGATGCTAGACTGGTAAGTAAAAGGAGAATAAAATATAGAACTGGAATGGGTATCCTAGCCCGATTTACTGCTATATGGACAACGGATGATACAAAAGATTACTATTCATATATTGGAATAGGAAATGATCTCGTTGATGGATTTTATTTTTACAAAAATCAAGCAGGAATGAATATTGCACATATTAAAGGAGGTGTCGCAAATTATATTGACCAAGAAGACTGGGACGACCCTTGCGATGGAAATTATGCTATGCCTGACTTAGACTGGAGCAGAGGAAATGTATTTCAAATTCAATTTCAGTATCTTGGGTTTGGTGCTATTAAGTTGTATATTGAAAATCCCATTACAGGATTATTTCAATTAGTTCATATGATTGAGTATGCGAATGCTAATAATGGTGTAAGCCTGCGAAATACGACATTACCTTTTACTGCAGTAATGAGAAATGATGCAGCGACTGGAATACAAACTCTTAAAACAGCGAGTGCCAGTTTATTTATTGAGGGAACGAATACGATAAACACAAGTATAACAAACGAAGTGGAAGGAAGTAAAGCAGCAAACACCACTGAAAGTCCTATTATTAGTATCAGGAATAAAGCAACATTTGATGCGGGTGGTGCTAATTTAACAAATTATTCAAATGTTTATCCCACTTTAATAAGTATTACAAATGAAGATAGTAAGTCGAATGTTGTCAGAATGGTATTAAATGGAACACTAACTGGAGCAGGTTTTGCAGATGTTGATTCTAAGTATTCAATTGTAGATACTGACACAAAGGCGAGTGCTATCGCAAACGGAATCACAATTTTTAAACTATATGTAAATAGTGCTTCAACTCAACAAATTAATCTTAGAAATTATGATAGTACCTATCGCCGAGTGATGTA
>WBZZ01006587.1:120000-140000 GCA_019918135.1 Paulinella micropora | reverse complement strand
CGTCGACGCAGACGATGTACGGTTGATATATATCTCGAATCATTGTTCTCGACAGCGACTCCATCTTCTCGTATGGAAAGCCTTGAAGTGTTCCGTTTCCATGATTCCTTCTTTCAGGACCCAGTAAGGTCAGAATTCCAATTTCAGGTGACCTACCGTGATATGGAGACTCGAATGCCACGGTATATCATGTTACAATTTCTAGCACCAATTCCATACATTTATATTAATATAAGCTGGTTACCCATACATGAGGCAGGTCGTGAGAACTCTGTTTCTGAACGATTCCGTAGACATCCCAGTACACTTTGGTTTTGGTCTTCAGATCAGCGGTACAAACAGTAGGCTTCATGCCTACTTAGCTGTAACCTTGCAAATACTTGCAGCCGTAAAGCGCCAACTTGGTCCGTAGCTTGCCATGTTAAATGCAGCCATCGCGTCCAACGCAGGTAAATCGAATTTCTGGTTCAGCTCTTTGTTTAGCGCAGGTAACCCTCCTGAAACTTTGCCAGCATCGAGCGTGGTTACGTGCTCAAGAAAAATGCTCTTTTCCGAATCTTGTAGCTCGCCAGTGCCAGCAAGAAGCTTCCAACCTTGCTGGTTTACCTGGCTTCTCTTGCTGGCGTCGCACGAGCCAACCATTGGCTGATCACATTCGTCGTCACAGGCTTAATTCCAAGAACAGCTGATTTACATCAGGCTGGCTCTCCGAATCACTCAAGGAGTGGCAGCAGATCTGGGGCCAGCGGCCCGCCGAGGCAGTTGCCACGGGGAAGAAGGGCAGACTGTTGCAAAGAACGAACGGAAAGAGTGAGACCATAGAGGCACCCAAAGAAAAAAGGGGGGGGTGGCGGGTGGGGGGGGGGGGGCGGGGTAAAAAATGCACTTGTTTTAAAAGAGAGAGAGAGAGAGAAGGGTGAAACAACAGGAAAAAAACACTTCTATCTATCTATCTATCTATATTATTTTTGTTTCTGCCAGTCTATTTCTTTTTGGGAGTGGGGAGGGGGGGAAAGGGCTGGTGCGCGAAAAGAAGTGGCAAGTCGGGCGCGCAGGCTGATTTGAGGGGTGCAAGGCTTTTTTTTTTCTTTGCACTTCATTGACACACACAGGTCGAAATTAAAAATAGAAAGAAGGGCTTCGGGCACCAAAAATAATTGTTAAAAGAAAGCCAGAATCAAGAGAGAACAGCGCAGAAGCAAATGGCGGAGGAAGACGGCAAGGAGTTGCTGGCGGGCGCGGAGCCGGGGCTCGGGGCGTCTTTGGCGGGGCTGACTGCCGCGATCGACCTGCGCGGCGACGAGTCGTCGTCCGAGTCGGGCGAAGACGACGGCACCCACGACCGGGCAGTAGTAGTAGAGGAGGATGGCGAGCTACAGACGCAGCTGACCAGATTCAAGCAGTTCTTGGAGCTCAGGTGGAACCCCGAACGCACGGGCCCGATCCCGAGCAAGAGCACGGTGGCGAACCATGTCAGGCACGTGCGCAGGTTCGCGGAGTTTGCGCGCGAGCACGGAACTGGCAGGCTGGTGGACGCGCTGGGCAAGCCCGCGCTGCTGTCGGAGTTCGCTGCGTGGCAGCCCCGCGAGGGCAAAAAGATCATGTCGAGCACGGTCGGTTCGTACCTGGGCAGCCTGGCGCAGCTGTCTGACTTTCTGCGACCGGCGCGGGGCGTACTAGCGTGGCAACAGTCGTCGAGGTGGCTGGCGAACCTGTCCCGGCAGGCGCAGCAGTACGCGCGGATCGAACGGGTGTACGGGGTCGGGCGGGAGGAGTCGGACTGGACGATGTGGGACCTGCAGCCCTTCCGCGTGGCGGCGCTGGCCGAGTACTTTGCGCACTACGACGAGGACGTGAAGCAGGCTGCGGTGACGCGCGCCACTTACGCCCAGGTTAGGCAGGGCTGGCTGCGCGCGTTCCGGGCGGCGCTGCTGTGCCTGTTGCTGACGCCGCCCGTGCCGCGGCCGGGCATCCTGGTGAATTTGCACCTGAACAGCTCGCTGCTGCGCGAGGAAAAGGAGCCGCGGCGCTAGGTGATCAATCTGCAGGACGCGACGTCGCTGAGCGTGCAGAAGAACAAGACCCGCGCGATGTACGGCGGCCAGCTGCTGCCGCTCGGCCGGCAGCCCTGGCCGACCGACCAGTTGCCGGCCGGCGGCCCGGCGGGCTTCGTGCGCCAGGGCGACTGGAGTTCGGCGCTGGACTTTCTGCTGCTGGACCTGCGGGAGCGCGTGGTGCCCGCCGTGGTCGGCGGCACGGAGCACAGGCCGCTGTTCCCGCACAAGGCCAGCTACAAACGCTACGAGGGGTGGAGGAACAGCAGGAACAATTCGTCGCTGGCCGAGAGAGCGAGGTCCGGCTTTGTGCGCGAAGCGTACCTACATTTGGGACATCACATCCGTATCGACGGACAGCAGCTGGCCCGCTGCAGACAGCGGGGCTGGGCTAAGCTGACGTTCAAGAGCAGCCGCAAGCCGGCAGAGACCATGGTGCGCGAGCTGGAGCAGTTCGAGGTCTTTACCGCGCTGGGGGGCGGCCCGCCGCCCTGGGGGGCGACGGGCTCGGGCGGCGCGCACCTGACGGTGTTTGCCGGGGCCGGGCAGCACAGCCTGGACACCGTGAACTCGGAGTACCTGCTGCCGGGGCACCGCCGCCGCAAGGTGGCGGAGCAGGCGCAGTGGATTGAGGGAATGCTGAATCAGCGGAACTGGCACGCACACTGCGACGGCCACGACGCCGTCCAGGTCTTTGTGTCGCCCAGGGCCAGCGAGTTTACCAGGCGCTTCTCGGAGGAGGGGCCGCGCCTGGAGCCCTTGTCGCAGGAAGAAGAGAAGCTGCGGCAGCTAAGGAGGGGTAGGGTGCGGGAAATGTGGGGCGCGGACTTTATTCACCCTGCGCCGGCGTTCAACAACACAGCCGAGGAGGCGCAGCGGCTGGCGCCGGACCTAGGCCTCGAGCTGCTGGGCTTCCAGCACGTGGCGCATGCCTCAAAACGCGAGGTCAACGCGTTCTGGAAAGGACATGCGCCTGAACAATCCTCGCACCGCTGGCATGTGTACAAGCACCGGTTGTCAAAAGACAAATGCAGAAAAGAGTATAAGAATAATTGGCATGAGGTGGCACGCCTGGGGGTTTATTCGGCTATTAATAGCCATATCTATTACCTGCCGCCCCACGAAGGAGAACTGCGACCAGAGGATGCAAAGTACGTGTGTCGTTTTCGTGTCAGGGACAAGGTCTATGGCTGGCCCGACCGCTGGCTTGCGGTTCAAGATATTTTGAAAGAGTACGGCGACCAACGGGTTCGCCTAGATAAGACCCCGAAGCTGCTGATGCTGATGCAGGCTTTCCTGGACCAGCTGCGAGTCAAGGCCGTGCAAAGATTCAGTGGCGGCGTGCTGGTCCAGTGGCACCCACCTGCGCCAGAGCGAACCGAACCGGTGGTCGACAGTAAGTATTACCCGCTGCCGCCGGGGGCCGCCGCAACTGAGTCGGCAGTGACATGAAACCCCGCCGCGTGCCCCGACTACTGGGGCCCGTGGTTTGATCGCAACTGGTGCTTTTTCCGCCGTGGCGCCCGCCCCCCGGGTCAGTTCTTAGTGGACGAACAGAAGGCTGAGGGTGACAAGCTGCTCGTGCAGAACCGGGAAGTACTGGAGGCGCTGGCTAATGTGTAGCCCCTTTTTTTACAGGGGACAGTTAAAAAAAAATTAATAAATAAGAATACTATTAATTAATAAAGAAAGAAGCGGCGGCTGGCAGGTCGTCACGGTTTATTAAAAAAAGGCCGGGAGGGGAATAGGAGAGGGGGGGGGGGGGGTAGTATCAGAAGAAGATCATGATGATTTTTCTTTAAAAAGTCCTGGACTGGCCAAAAAATAGATGGACAGAAAAGTTAGAGGAAAGGGAGGGAGGGAGAGGGGGGGGGGGGACTGGTTGTACAGGAAAGAGTTTTTTTTGGTCTAATAGTGTGGTGAACATGGTAGGAGAGTGCGGGGCGCGTGTGGGTGGGTTGAGGGGGGGGGGTGTGGGTGGGAAAAAAGTTGGATGTAATGTAGGGGGATTCTGTGCCACGGCCCCCCCCCCCCCCCCCCCTCTTCCCCCCACCCACCTCACCCCAAATGTCCCCCCATTCCTCCCCCCCCCCCCTCCACCCGCCGTTTTACACCCAGTTGTCTGCTTCTTCAACCTTCACGCCGAAACCATCGTGGTTACCGTACACAACCTCGCTCCTCCCGTCCCTCTTCTGAAACAGTGGTGGCAAGCCAAAGCGCGGGACGAGGCTCGATTCCTGCCTTGCTGCCGGCTGCATTTGCGACCAACGTTCAGGCGGAAGACCAAAGTGCGGGACGAGTGTTTGCAGGCCAAAGTGTGGGTTCGGGCGCTGAAGTTGCAGACCAAAGCGTGGGACGAATGTTTGCAGACCAACGTGCGGGTTCGGGCGCTGAAGTTGCAGACCAAAGCGTGGGACCGGGTTCGGCAGAGGTTGCAGGCCAAAGTGTGGGTTCGGGCGCTGAAGTTGCAGACCAAAGCGTGGGACGAATGTTTGCAGACCAACGTGTGGGTTCGGGCGCTGAAGTTGCAGACCAAAGCGTGGGACCGGGTTTGGCAGAGGTTGCAGGGCAAAGTGTGGGTTCGGGCGCTGAAGTTGCAGACCAAAACGTGAGACCGGGTTCGGCAGTGGTTGCAGGCCAAAGTGTGGGATCGGGCGCTGTGGGACTGGGCGCTGAAGGTGCGGATCAGAAAAGTGGTTCGGCGGAAGGTGCGGATCAGAAAAGCGGTTCGGCGGAAGGTGCGGATCAGAAAAGTGGGTCGTCGGAAGGTGCGGATCAGAAAAGTGGGTCGGCGGAAGGTGCGGATCAGAAAAGTGGGTCGGCGGAAGGTGCGGATCAGAAAAGTGGGTCGGCTCCGACCAGCTGACTGGTCCGGAACGTGATGATGTCGCACCAGCGTGGTACAAGCAGCAGGCGCTCCGAGGCATAAACACGTGTGGCGGGGGCTGCTCGGGGCCTGCCCGTTGTGAGCCGCTATTTCGTGAATCTCGGTGGCTGGTTCTATGCGTGGTGCTGTAGCTCCGCCGAGCCTCCGGGCAGGTCTCGCCTGCGTACCTTGCCGCATGTCGCGGCCCGTTCGCGTTATCCGGCCAACGATTGTGTGTGTACAGTCGTGGACCCCCTCCACGTTCCCCTTGATTAGGTGAGATCACCCAGTGCTGCTCGTTGCCCAAGCCGGATTGGTCTTGGCCGCTGGTGGGTGTAGCAGGGACAAACTATCAGCCGCGTTGACCAGCGCGTCCAGCCCCGCCGTTTGTTGCGTACTAGAGCTAGTCTTGGCTTCTTGGTCGGGGCTGTCTTCTTCGTTGGCTACCGGGCTGCGAAGTTGAATCTGTTCTTCATCAGCGGTGTTTGCACCCCGCTGTGCGATTTGGTCGCCAGGGGGTTCGAACACACGCGTACTATCAGTTGTTTCTGCTATCGTTGGTAGCGGCAGCAGAGCATTAATATTGCGTTGCGCTACCGGCGGGCAGCCCGTCAGAATCGTCAATAGGTTTCTACCGCTGTTGGGGGCGTCCCAGTCTTCGTCGCCGCCAACGACGACGTGGTCTCCAGCGGCATAGTCGCCGCCGACGTGGTCTCCCGCGGCATAGTCGCCGCCGACGTGGTCTCCCGCGGCATAGTCGCCGCCGACGTGGTCTCCCGCGGCATAGTCACCGCCGACGTGGTCTCCCGCGGCATAGTCGCCGCCGACGTGGTCTCCCGCGGCATAATCGCCGCTGACGTGGTCCCCCGCGGCATAGTCGCCGTCGCCGCCGACGTGGGGGGCGTCTTCCGCGTCCATGGCATCATCATCGTCATCATCATCGTCATCATCGTCGTCGTCTTGGGCCGTAGCTGTGTACGCCGCGTGGTTTGCGCGTCTTAGTCGCAGCCCTTGCAGCAGGCCGGCGGAGGATAAGGCCTGGTCCACTGAGTTGCGCAGTATCCAGAGCAGGGCAAGAAATGTCGCGGCGAGATCCGCGTCCCGTGGGGCTTCCCGGGCCGCGGGCCCGTCCGAATAGCAACGCTCTGCCCAAACGGCTGCTTCTGACTCTTGTTCGGGGCAGGGGATCCTCTCCAGCAGTTTCTGCCAGAGTTGTTCTGCAGCCCGCGCCGGGACTTGCTTGGCACGTTTGTTCTTATCGACATTCGAGCCTATCCGTGCAAGGATACTGATCTTGAACAAAGAGAAATTATTCCACAGGCACTCCAAGACAGCAATATTATTTTGCTCGAGCAGGGGCTCCATCAGATCATGCGCCCAAGCGTGCAGTTTGAACGGTAGTAGAGCTTCCTCTAGTTCCCGGCGCAGCGTGTCTCCTAGTCCAGTGTCCGCGAGGGCGTTGGACAGACACAGCCAAAGCACAAAGGCATTCCGCAGATTTTTGCAGGTGGTGCATTGAGTAAGATCGCAGGCGCTTACGGGGTTAGGGGGGTCGAAGTCGGATTTCTCAATCGGGAGAACATCGGCTACGACCTACCTCGAGGCCTCAAGGTGTTGCATGGCAGCGAATGCGCCCTGGCCCTGGCAGGGTAGCTCCGACCAGTACTTCTGTTTCGCAAACAACAAAACGTTGGGTCTCTAGTTTACGAACCCTGTGCAAATCGGTACAAGAGTCCGAGATGCCGATCTTCAGGAGCAGGCCATTGATTAGATCTCTGTTCATGTGCTTGCCCTGAAACCTGCGGCAGTCTCTAAAAAAGTTCATCACGCCATCCGACTGATCGACGCTTGCGGGTTGTGTTGGTTGGGAAGGCCTTGTGGCGTTTCCTCGATCTTTTTTCGGTGGGGTTCTTCTGCAGACATGTTCTTCTCTTCATGCCGACCTTGAGAGAGAGAGAGAGAGAGAGAGAGAGAGAGAGAGAGAGAGAGAAAGAAAATAGAGAGAGAGAGAAATAGAGAGAAATAGACAGAGAGAACTAGAGAGCGAGAGAGAGAACTAGAGAGAGAAAACTAGAGAAAGAGAGAACTAGAGAGAGAAAGAGAAACAGAGAAAGAGAGAGAGAACTAGAGAGAGAAATAGAGAAAGAGAGAGAGAGAGAGAGAGAGAGAAATAGACGGAGAGAACTAGAGAGAGAGAGAGAGAGAACTAGAGAGAGAGGGAGAGAGTCTAAAAAAAGAGCATGAAGTTAGAATGTGTAGTGAAGCTTCACACTAGGATATTTACGGGGTTTGCGGGCGAGACATGTACACACAAAACACGGCGCACGTTCCAGAGATAATACTCTGACACACGTGCGACGACACACACACAAACACACACACACACACACACACACACACACACAAATTAGTCACAAAGAAGGCGCACACACACAGATAAAAATGACGGCACATACACACACGAAATCACACACACGAAATCACACACACACACACACACAAATCACGCACATCGACACACACACACGAAATCACACATTCGCAAAATCACACACACACACACACACACACAAAACAAACAAACACACACACACAACGACACAAACACACAAGACGACACTTTGACACACACTTACACAAGGATTTACACGAGATTATACAAGATTTTTTTTTACTCATGACGACACATATACACACATGTCTTTCATAACACTCAAAACAAGCAGCCTGTACATTAGTTATCACTCGAAGAAAATTCGCGCGCACCCGAAAGGAAACCACCATTGGGCAAACCAAGACAGGCCCCCCCCCCTCTCCCGTTCTCTTCTTTTTAACCATTGAGCTGGGCTAAAAAAAAACCCAACCAGTGCCAAGACAGGCCCCCCCCCCCTCTCGTTTTCTTCTTTTCAACCATTGAGCTGCTCAATGGGTACCAGCCGTGCACTGGTTGGATTTTTTTGAGCCCGGCTCAATGGTGGGTGCGCGCAAGAGGCATCTCACCAAACAAAAAAAAAGCAGCCATTTTCTTGCAACTCGGTTCGTGCCCTGTGGAAAGCATAAATGTTGTATCTTGTGCACACACACACGCACACGTATACAAGGGATTTGTTCTCTGTAGACCGAGAAAAAGTCTGAGTGTTGTGTGTGTGTAAAAGGTTTCTTGTTGTAGTGTGCGCGAAAGGTTGTGTGTGTGTGTGTGTGTGTGTGTGTGTGTGCGTAAAAGGTTTTGTGTTTGTGTTTGTGTGTGTGTGTGTGTGTGTGTGTGATTTCGTGTGTGTGTGTTGTGTGTGTGTGTGTGATTTCGTGTGTGTGTGTGTGTGTGTGTGTGTGTGATTTCGTGTGTTTGTGTGTGTGTGATCTCGTGTGCGTGTGTGAAAAAGGTTGTATGTGTGTGAAAGGTTAAGTGTTTGTGTGTGTGTGTGTGTGCATGTGTGAAAAAGGTTGTATGTGTGTGAAAGGTTAAGTGTTGTGTGTGTGTGTGTGTGTGTGTGCGTGAAATGTTATGTGTGTGTGCGTGAAAGAAGGTGTGTTTGTGCGAAAGGTTGTTTCTGTTTCTGTGGTAAGGCCTGTGTGTGTAAAGGTCTGCATATTGTGTGTGTATGTGTGTGTGCGCGTACAAGTTGTCTATGTTTACGTGTGTGTGTATTTTCGTGTCTTCTATCCATTCTGCCAATCAAGGTTTTGTTTGTGTGTGTGTGTGTGCAAGCTGTCTGGTGTTTGCGCGCGTGCGTGTGTTTCCTGTTATATCTTTACTCCATCTCTTGTTTTTTCGTTCAATTATTCCAATCCAGCTTTTCAACCGTGAAAAAAATGTTTCTCTGTCATTTAAATTTCTCATTCATGCAGACAATGCCGCCTCGAACGAAGAAGCTTCTCATGGCCCAAACAGGAGGATGCGCGCCTAGAAAGTATCTTGGGCTTTGGGGCCTACCTGATGGCGTCAAAACACGCGCTGCAACGAAGAAGGAAGAAGAGGAAAAGAAGGAGAGAGCCGACTCAGCAATGGAGGCCATGTTCGTTCAATCGAGGAAGAAGATGGGGCCCGGAGAATGGTTGGAATATAAAGGCCTGGTAAAGCCCGGCACGTTCGCGAAAATGTCTGGGCAGGAAAAATACGACTTCTGGCAAAAGCACCCTCACTTGCGTGATTTAGACCGCACGTGAAAAAAAAGCACGACGAAACACCTCCGTTCTTACTCCTCTCCATTAGCCCTTTTCTGTTGTTTTTTGGTTGCAGACATGCCCTTCCAGCATTAAAAAAAAACAGAGGTATACTTTTTTATAAAGAAGATTTGAGCGGTTTTAAAAAAAGACAGCCACCTGGCTCCAACCAATTGCGATGTAACAGCGTGTTTCTTATCAGTAAAAAAAAATTCTTTTGTTACAATTAATACTAATAATAAATACAGCCTGCACGTCAGAGACTGGAAATCAGTTTTTTTTTTAAGTGTTGGTGCGTCATCAACCACCTGCTATAAATTTTTACAGGAGCTTTGTCGCGAAGGTTGCTGCCCTCCTCTTTTTCTGATGATACTGTCACGTGTGTTTTTTGACAGGTTTGGTTTTTTAAAATCCCTTTCTCGTGGTTTTTGACTGGCTTTTTTACAGAGGCGTTTTTTTTCTGTTGACTCCATTGCCTTCCGGTTATTCCAAGGGGGGAAATAAAAAGAAATTAGTGCGTGCCTCCGACTCCTCTCAGGGAATCGTATCATCATCTTGCTCTGGTAAGTTATCGTTGCTCACGGGGACGTACAAGCGCACTGCTGTTATTTCAGCATTAAATAGCTTATTTAGTCTTTGTTCCCAAGCGTCGAATGCATCTGAAAAAGGATCAAAACTCTTTACTAATTGGTTGATTAATGTATTATCCCACGGGTGTTTCACATCAGGGTCGTCTAGGTACTCCGACTTTTTGGTCAACACCAGACCGTTGGGGCCACGGGATTGCACAAACTTTGTTAGTACATCATAACCGATGTAGTCTTGATTAACTTGATTGGTGATCGCACTAGTAAGGAAGTCATGAACCGTGTACCTATTGGTTTTTGCAGCTGTGTCTGTTGCTAGATTCGCCCGACCAGCAGTAGGACCTTTGAAAGTCTTGTGTTTTCCTTCGCCTTTATCTGGTGTTGGAAACATTCCTTGCACCGGCGCTGCACCTGCGACCGCTTTTGATTCATTCTCTGCCACGCACACACCCGTAAGAAAGACGCCAAGGCTGCGCTGTCCATGCTTGCCCAGATAGAGACGCACCGTCTTGCCCAACTCCTCATCAGTCTGTTCATCAAAGAGATCGTTTGGCTTCTGTGCCTATAGACATTTCAAAGCCCTTTGCCAAGATTGGGGAAATAATGTCTTAAATTTCTCGGCATTCTGGCCCAGCCAGCTATTGTTACGGTCTTGAAACAGCGGGCCGGCCATTCTTCTTTGCACAAGGCAGCTCTCCCCTTTGTTTTTTTAAAAAACAAAAGTTAAAAATATGTACGCAAGATCCACGGATGGAAAAGGAGGGGGGACAAGGGAGGGTTGCGTAAACGGAGAGAGGGGGAGGGGGAGAGACAAGGGAGGCGGCTGAAAAAAAAACAAAAGACGTACTGGAAGGAGGGGGGCGGGTGTGAATTGGAAGTGAATCGCGGGGGAGAAGCAGAAGGGAAGGGACATCTCCTCCTCCTCCTCCTCTCCCCCCCCCCCCTCCCTCCCTTGCAATAGATTTTTCCCCCATCGCCATTCCCTCCGACCCCCCCTTATTCTAAACTCTTTCTTGCAAAAACATCTTCTGCTTTTTTTTGAGAACCTTTTTTTTTCAAAACCAAGTTTCATAACTTTAGTAACAAAAGTCGTTTTTACACTTTTTTGTCTCTGGAATCTCGTGGCGCAAAAAAAAAAAAAAATGTCCAAGCGAGAGAAGAAAGAAGCTGTGAGCCTAGAGGAGGGGTAGGAGGAGGGCTACGTAGGAAAAACAGCGATAATTGACGAAGGAATAACAGTGAGATTGGAAATTGCAAAAAGTGTTGATAACAGAAGAAGAGAGGCGAGCCGCAAGGAGGGAAGCAGAAGAAAAGAGGCAGGCCGAAAAAGCGGCAGCAGGAAAGAAGAAAGCCAAAACGCCGGCAGCAGGAAAGAAAGAAGCCGAAACACCGGCAGCAGGAAAGAGGAAAGCCGAAACGCCGGCAGCAGGAAAGAGGAAAGCCGAAACAGCAGGAAAGAAGGAAGCCGAAACGCCGGCAGCAGGAAAGGAAGAAGAGACGATAGATGTGCCCTTAAAGGACGTCCTGATATCTGGACTAATCAGTGGTATGTTAGAAAAAGAAGGAAATGTGGTATACCAAACAGACGATGGCAAAAAACCTCATTTTGTGGCTGAGAAATGCCAAAAGGACTCTGATGGCAACAAATATCATCGTATAAGGATATGGAGACCCTGCAGAAGGTAGTCGAGTTCATGAAGCTCTACGGCAACGACGAGACAAAAATGCAGGAAATTGAAAGGCCGCTCAAAAGTGTCAACCTGATCGAAGTAGTGGGTCCAGTGTACGCTAACTTCATCGATGTAAAAAACGATGTGCTATTCAAGCTAACTCTGATCCTTCCCGCATTCTCTCTCTCTCTCTCTCTCTCTCTATCTCTCTCACTCTCTCTCTTTCTCTCCTGCGTCTGTTGCTTCTTTTTGTGATGGTGTATTTGTTTTGCAGTCCTGTCAGTCCCGAAACCAAAAAAAGGACAGAGAATGGGGGGGGGGGGAGGGGGGGGGGGGCTTGGACAAGACAGAAACAATCCGTCGTTTTTGTTTTTTCTTTTTTTTTTTTTGGTGGTGGTGATGGATGTGGGGTTGCGCCTGCGTGGTGTCAGACCGCGAACTACCTGCAAATCGACCCACTGCGCGATCTCGCGTGTGCAAAGATTGCGAGCATGCTCAAGGGCAAGACTCCCCAGCAGATCCGAGAGACCTTTGACGTCGTTAACGACTTCTCACCGGAACAAGAAGAGGAACTGAGACAGCAAAACGCCTGGGCCGATCAAGGCTAAAGGGCCGTTCCCGCGCCCCCATCGCGCACTCCCACCAACACCGCGTGCCTGCTTCTCTCTGTCCTTTCCCCCACACCCCCCCCCCCCCCCTCCCGGTCGCATCATCCCTTCGTTTTTTGGCTAGGCAAAAACACAGAACATGTTTGGAAGTTGTTGGGGAAGAGGGGGGGCCACGAGCGCTCACTGCCCCCTTCCTCTCGTTGTGTCTCTCTCGCCGTCTCTCTCTATCGCGCTCTCTCTCTCTCTCTCTCTCTCTCTCTCTCTCTCTCTCTCTCTCTCTCTCTCTCTCTGTCGTTTTTTTTTCTGCCATTGTTGAGAATTAAAAAAAAAAAAAAGCCTAATAAAGAAACACCTCTCGTAGCTTTTTTGCCCCATGAGCGCCAAACAGTGGGCTAAGGTCGCCAAAGGCCAGCAAGTAACCATCAGCTTCGAGACGCTGCTAACGAGCATAACCGACAGATTCCGCGACAAGGCATTTGTTGGGCTACACGTGACGCAGAGGCACCTGATCTTGGTCGACGAAATCGACAACAGGGCCTTTGGTCTCCGTTTCTACACATATGTTGCAGTGGCCAACCTAGCCGAGGTGCTAGAGAATACGGAAAAAGAAGCTAAAGAATGGTCATCAACGGGCTGCGTGCCGCGAACCTACCATTTCTCGTGGTTGCTGCTGCAACGCGGCAACAGAGTAGACGAAACAACCAGCGGCTCCTACAGAGTCTGAAGGCCATAATCCAGCGTCCCGACAACAAAACGACCAGGATAGCCCACAGGGTCGCCTTTGACGAGGCTAAGGCCTCGGTCCTCGCGGTTATTGAGTCCGTTCTGGCCAGGGTGCGGGGACCACACCTACTCCTGTTGCAGGAAACGGAGCACTACGGGCCAACCAACCTGTTGTCATGGCTGAAAACACAAGCCGAGGGTAAGAACACGGACATCGAAGCGCTGTACGAGCAAGTAATGAGGATCCCGACACTGCTGTCAAAACCTGTCAACAGCCTTTATGTGTGGTCTAGTATATCGCCCTACGCAATGTTCGTCCGGTCGTGCGGACATTCCCCCGACAACGAGCATTTGGTGATGGCGGGCCTGGAGAGTGTCGCGCCCCAGCCCCCCGCGAATTCGACCCATAGCTTTTACGCCGTCAGTTCTTTCGACGTCCTGCTACCAGAACGCCGGGAAATCAGCTCAAGAAAGCTCGGCCTGCTGCACTACCTGCTGCTCGTTTGCAACACGTGCGAGAGGCTCACAGGTAATAAGAGTCAGGCCGGGAAGGATTATAACACGCTGCTGCAGTCGATGCTGGCCGCCATCGAAACAAATGACCGGCAACATTTGGGGGAGGTGCTGGACATGCTTCCGAGGCTGGACAATTGGGCGTACAGTGCCAGGAGGACCCCTTGCCTAGAACAGCTTCTGCAGTTAAACCGCGTTCTGACGAGCGAGATCTCGTCCGGCACGCACCGTGACCTCCGTTACCCAGAAACGCCGCCTTTCTTCGTCAATTACAACGAGTGTGTCTACGTGTACCATGTACTCAATCGTATAATGAAGCACCACGGCCACCCCAGACTCCACGGATTCCTGCGGGACGCGCTAGACGCTTGGTATGAAAGGACGGACGGGCGCAGCGAGTTCCGGCGCGAAGAAGACGGCTGGGAAGAATATAAAGACCGCATACACGATTGCGGTCACAGAGCTCGCAAAAAGCCCGTCACTTGGCGCAACCAGCTGGCGTTTTCGGCGCACGCACACATGCGCAGTCTGCTACAAGCAAATCGTGCTCTCGAAAAAGCCCTAGAAGAACCAGACGTCTGGCCAAGGCCCTTTGGCATTTTGATGGATAAGAAGTACCTTAAGATGTACTACTATAAGCCGTGAAACCGGGGGTTGCCATAGCGAGAGAGGAGGTTGGGCGGCGTTCCACCAGAAAAAAAAGAGAGCGAGAGCGACAGAGAGATACAAATTCTTTTTTTGGTTGCAGATTAAAATTTTGCTTTTTCTACCTTTTCAAATTTAGAGCAGACTTTTTTTTTAACCTAAGCCTGACGACGCACTGCCGGCCTTTTGTTCCTTCGCGTGAATTCGAAGGCCCACATCTGCCAACGCTGTTCGTCAGGAGGAGAGGAGGAGACAATCCCCCCCCCCCCCTCATTTATCCTTTTTCTTTGGGGGAACAATGCCGGCCCGCCCCCCCCCCCCCCCCTCATTTATTCTTTTTCTTTGGGGGAACAATGCCGCCCCCCCCCCCCGGGCCCTAACCGTTTCGCCAGAATCAAGCGCGCACTTTCAGGGGGATGTGTGTGGGGGAAGGGGGGGCGCACCGTCTGTTCAAAATGTTTCTGCCAAGGCAGCCTTTGACATAATCACATTTTTTCTCCGAGACAGACAGCAGCTGTCTGTCTCGCTCTCTTGCTCTCTCTCTCTCTCTCTCTCTCTCTCTCTCTCTCTCTCTCTCTCTCTGTCTGTCTGTCTCTTATGTTTGCTTCTCGGCTTCTTTTTTTTTCTTGTGCAGCGCGTTCTTTTTCTCCTGTCCCCACTCTGTGTGCGTGTGTTTGTTGTTTTTGTCTGGCTTGTTGGTACGCAGCAGAAATGGTTGTGATCGATGGAGGAGCTTTCATGGAACAGACGGCTGACTTCTGGGACTCCCAAGAAATGAACGCACTGGACCAGGCCATAGACAGACTGAGAGCTGCGAATAACCCACGCCAAATGAGCCGCGAGGACCTTGCCACCGTGCTGCACGCCCTCATCTTGCAAGCCAATCCTGGCGCTCCACGGGCCAAAACCAAGGCCGACATAGCGCAGCGCCTTGGACCCAAAGCCCTGTTGAGCCCGTATGAGGTACTAAGCCAGCACAGATCAGACAGAGATGATGTTTGGTTATATATAGCCAAAGTTTGTATATTCTTTTTTTTTTCTTTTCGCAGGCGGCGGTCTTCTGTATCCAAAGAAATATCCAAGATTTGAAAGATAGATCGGTCTTCAATTCCGAACAGTTGAAGAAGGCCGAAAGGCAGGTTACGGAACTCAGGAGACTAGTCAAGGAAGCCCGGAGGCAAGTCCGCGAGGCTGAGGACAGCAGCAAATAACTGTGTCCTCTTTTCTTTTCACAGACGATTAAAACAAAGATTTGTTCTTTCTTGTCACGCCGTCTTCCTTTTTAAATTTTAAAAAAGCTAACCGGATTTTTCTTCAGTTCACTAGACAATGTTCTTTTTTTCTTAATAAAGGCACTTAAGGAACAGTACGCATTTCTTTTTTTCGGGTGTTAGTACTCTCCCTCTCTCTCTCTGTGATGTGCCGGAATGCAAGGTGAAAAGTGAGGTTTCGCGAAAGTTTGCTGGCATTTGCGGTGAAAGAAAGGTTTCGCAAAAGTTTGCCAGCATTTGCGGCAAAAGAAGTTTCGCGCGAAGTTGACCTGATTCCGGACAACACAGAAAAAAAAAGAATTTCGTCACTTCGGCAATTAGCTAAATCTGTGATGGCAAAAATTTCGGGAAAGATTGGCGGGCGGGGAAAATTTATGATCTTTTTGTAATTTTCCCCGCCCGCCATTCTTTCCCGAAATGTTTGCTATTAAATTTAGCAGGATTGCCGACATTGCTAAAAAAAAAAAAAATTCAGTCGCTGGCTGAAATTTGCGGTGAAAAGAGAGGTTTCGCGAAAGTTTTGCCGGCATTTGCGATGAAAGGAAAGGTTTCGCGAAAATTTTGCCGGCATTTGCGGTGGATGAAGGGTTTCGCGCGAAAGTTTGCTGGCATTTGCGGTGAAAGAAAGGTTTCGCGAAAGTTTGCCGGCATTTGCGGCAAAAGAAGTTTCGCGCGAAGTTGACCTGATTCCGGACAACACAAAAAAAAAAGAATTTTGTCACTTCGGCAATTAGCTAAATCTGTGATGGCAAAAATTTCGGGAAAGATTGGCGGGCGGGGAAAATTACAAAAAGATCATAAATTTTCCCCGCCCGCCAATCTTTCCCGAAATTTTTGCTATTAAATTTAGCAGGATTGCCGAAATTGCTAAAAAAAAAAAAAAAAAAAAAATCAGTCGCTGGCCGAAATTTGCGGTGAAAAGAGAGGTTTCGCGAAAGTTTGCTGGCATTTGCGATGAAAGGAAAGGTTTCACGAAAGTTTGCCAAAATCTGTGGTGAAAGAGAGGTTTCGCGCGAAAGTTTGCTGGCATTTGCGGTGAAAGAAAGGTTTCGCGAAAGTTTGCAGGCATTTGCGGCCTGCCGACACCTGCTTCGGCCCGGGAAGGGCAGCCACGCTCGGCCCACCTCGCGGCAGTAGCTGGCCGGCCTAAGCACTGGGCATCCGACTTTCTCTACGCTCCGCCCCGCCGGCCCCGTCGGGTCTTGAACAACATCTTCGAGCGCCTGACCCCGCCCGAGCCAGCCCAGCCCGTGGCCTCAGCTGCGGGCGCAAGGGACGAGGGAGCGGGGCCCGTGGCTGCGGGGGCGGCCTACGCACGGGACGAGGGAGCTCACCCGGGGGCGGCCGACGCACGGGGCGAGGGAGAGAGAGCGGAGTCTGTGGCTTCGGGGGCGGCACACGCACGGGGCGAGGGAGCGGGGCCCGTGGCTTCGGGGGCGGCCTACGTACGGGACGAGGGAGCGGGGCCCGTGGCTTCGGGGGCGGCCTACGGCATGCGTCTCCTTTGTCTTCTTCCTCACTTTCTTCACTCACATCTGGTGAATCTTCTTCAGTTGGTTCTCTTGGTTCATCCGCTTCCTCTGCTGCTCTCATACGACTCAAATCTCATCCGTATTTCTTTATAGCAGCGATCTCATCAAGAAATGCGTCTTTCACCATATCCCCGAGAATTGTACTAATACCGTAAGCATATTCCTCTAGCTGATAGTAAAATCCTTGAAGATGTTCTGTGACACCGTGGGCATAGACGGGTGCGTGAGATAAGAACTGTTTCCAGTTCGTGTATTGCTGTGATCATCAGTGAACCGTGCCATTATCCCAACGGTTCATGACCGATCATGTGACTCGAAGTTAAATATAAACCGGTCACTCACGGACTTACCCTATCTTTCACTGACTTGCGGTTTGCCGGGCGATTTCGTTAAAAGCCAGGTTGCTCACAGCCAACATAATCAGAAGACATAAACGCAGAACTGAACTGCAAGAGAGCTAACTAATCTAAATGCGTGACTAACAATAACTGACGCTCAATGAAATTGTCCGGTGCACAATGGTAAAAACGTAACGTGCACAATTGACTTAAATTACATAGAAATCAATCATAATTACGAGCGGACTCAGTAGTAAATAGACGGTGACTCAGCTGCGAAGTTACCTGTCCAACGAAGCCTTCGTTCCGAGCCCAGACTTCTATCCTTCCTAAGTAACAAATAACAATGAGAAAAGAAGCAACTATCCTTCCAAGTATTAATAACAAAGAAGCCTCAGTCTGTTAGGGGGAAGGGCGGCGGCTGTCAGTTTTTTCCTGGTGACTTCAGGCGGCAAACTTGAAGTGTTTTTGCAAATCAAAATTCATCAGAAACACATCCTCCTCAGCACCGTAGGCTGTTTCCAGCCTCAATGAAATCGCAAATCACTCTAAATTATCTATAATCAGGATTGCGTGACGCATCATGATAAATTCAGCTCGCTTTGCGCAGACTTTGAATGTTTTTTTACGCACTTTTAATATTATAAGAGAATACTTGCCACTAGTAGGAATAAGGGAGGAGCAGCCTCGGAAGAGATAAAACACAAGTTGTATCAAACTATACAAAATAAGAAAAAACTGTAAAAAAATCAACACTTGAAGCAGTCACAGTTTCAAGTCATGCAGAGACCGGACGCCGTTTAACATCATTGCCCAGCGATATTCCAGTAATAATTTTTTTTGGGGTGGTGGGAAACTATTAAGGTGACCTGAACCGGAAATTTATTAATATTAAAATGAAAACCTTACTTAGTACGAGTGTTCGTGTAAAAAAAAGAAGCTCAGTACAAGAGCTTCCCAACACTGAACTATGTGCTATGCATCATCTAAGTTTTGTACTAATGTATTAATAAATCTCAGATTTTGTGTGAGATCTATGAGTGCAAATGGAGCTGGTTTGCCACTTGAATGAGCTTAGAAATACAGTAGTGACCTTACAAACCATAGTATTGATATTTTAGTCAACCAGCCCGGGCGGCCATCGGAGTGTTTGACTGTGTCGCGCATGCATACATACATACATACATATAAATACATGCATGCATGCATACATATATACATACGGACGTATGTAGACAGACAGACAGACAGAAAGACAGACATACATGCATGCATACATACATACATGCATCATACATACATGCATGCATACATACATACATACATACATACAACATACATGAATATCACTATTAAATAAATTCAAGCTATATGAAAACTCTCTATGAGGCGAAATATTGTTTTACTTCGACGGTCCTCACTATTCCTTGTCGACGCAATACATACATACATACATACATACATACATACATACATACATACATACATGCACACACACACACACACACATATATATATATATAATATATAATATACATATATATATATATATGTATGTATGTATGTATGCATGTTGTATGTATGCATGCATGTATGTATGATGTATTCATGTCTGTATGTACGTAGGTATGTAGGTATGTATGTATGTATGCAGGTATGTATGTATGCATATATATATCGCAGGGTGAATCGCGCCCTAGCTTGTCCTGACGCAATCGAAGAAAATACCCCTGGTATGTCAAGCTGCACGTGGACGACTCAGCGCGCGTCATTTTTTGCTTCCTGAGCCCTGCGTTTCAGAAGCTCGGCCTCCGCCAGCTTGCCCTGCTCCTCCAGAAACCTGGCCAGGTTGTTGACCCAAGTCAACGTCTGCGGGTGCTCAGCTCCGAGCGTCTTCTCGCACCCTTGCACACTCCTGCGGTAGAGAGCCTCGGCCTCCGCCAGCTTGCTCTGCTCCTCCAGAAAGTAGGCCAGGTTAAACACCGAAATCAATGTGGACGGGTGCTCAGCCCCGAGCGCCTTTTCTTTTCCTTGCAGAGCCCTGCGATAAAGAGCCTCGGCCTCCTCCAGCTTGCCCTGCTTTTTCATCAACATGCCCAGGTTGTTGACCGACGTCAACGTGTTCGGGAGCTCGGCCCCGAGCGCCTTCTCCATTGCTTCCAAAGCCCTGCGGTGCAGAGGCTCGGCCTCCGCCAGCTTGCCCTGCTTCTCCAGCAAACAGCCCAGGTTGCCTAATGAAATCACCGTCTGCGGATGTTCGGCCCCGAGCGTCTTCTCCCTTGCTTGCAGAGCCCTGCGGCACAGAGGCTCGGCCGCCGCCAGCTTGCCCTGCTTCCGCAGCAAATCGCCCAGGTTGTTGACAGAAGTCACCGTGTCCGGGTGGTCGGCCCCGAGCTTTTTCTCCCTTGCTTGCAGAACCCTGCGGTACAGAGACTCGGCCTCCAATAGCTTGCCCTGCTGCTGCAGCAAATCGCCCAGGTTGTTGGCAACAGTCAACGTGTTCGGGTGGTCGGCCCCGAGCTTTTTCTCCCTTGCTTGCAGAGCCCTGCGAATCAGAGGCTCGGCCTCTGCCAGCTTGCTCTTGCGACACAGCAAGCTGGCCAGGTTGCCGACCGAACCCAACGTGTGAATGTGCTCGGGCCCGAGCATCTTCTCGCGCGCTTCCAAAGAATGCCGAAAAAGTTCCTCCGCTCCTTTGAGGTCGCCCAGGTCTACAAGCAGGACGCCTATTCTATCCCTGAGCAGCGTGCGCATGCTATCCACTCTGGCTTCGTCTTCGTCTGTTTGGCCTTGTATTGCCTGGATTGCCTGGAGTGTATCGCGACCCACCTGCACTACCCATGTCCGCATCGCAGCCAGTACGACCTTGTTTAGTTCGTGCGCCCCCTCCATCCCTTCCACTAAGTCCAAGATTTTCTTTTGGTCCTCCTTCTTTCCCGCCTCCGCCTTCTTGACATCGATTCTGGAGAGTGATTTCAGGATAGAATCGAAATCCTTCACAAGCGCGTGTATAAAATCCTTAACCTCCGTGG
>WBZZ01006587.1:105000-115000 GCA_019918135.1 Paulinella micropora | reverse complement strand
CCGCCGGTGCGCAAATTCGTCGTTGCACAGCAGCAGCAGACATTTACGGTCCGCGGGTAGCGACTGGAACTTGAGCACATGAAAGTCGGGGCGCGCGCTGACGGTTCCAACGAACTTTGTTGTAAGCTGGGAGTCGCAGTGCTTGTAGAAGATTGCATTGGCAAAGTCGCGGTCGAACGCCAGCCCTTCGTCGCGAGAAATTCTGCTAGCTGCTGCTCGCTCTTGAAACGCTTGGCGATGCCCTCGGACGTGTGGCAGCGCTGCACGTGGTCCTCTAACGCCCGCTCCGTTTTGAAGCGCGTCGTGCATTCGACCAGGCCGTTGGTACCGTCGTACTCGGCAGTGCTGAACGATGCAAACGCACACACGTACTGCCATTTTTTGCTCTCCTCATGCCTCTGTTGGTGCTGTCTGAGAGTGCCAGATGTTGCAAAGCAGACGCCGTATTCGGTACATTGGTAGAGCTTCTCACCCGTGTGCGTCCGCATATGCGCTTTGAGATGGCTAGAGGTTGTAAACCGACTGTCGCATTCAATACATGCGTAAGGCTTCTCACCCGTGTGCGTCCGCATATGCGCTTTGAGATGGCCAGAGGTTGTACAGTGATAGTCGCATTCCGTACAAGAAAATGGTTTCTCGCTTGTGTGCGCCCGCAAATGTATTTGGAGAGTGTTAGAGGTTGTACAGCGATAGTCGCATTCCGTACACGCGTACGGCTTTTCGCCCGTGTGCGTCCGCATATGTATTTTTAGAGCGCCAGCTTCTGCAAAGCGATTGTCACATTCAGTACAAGAAAATGGATTCTCGCCCGTGTGCGTCAGCAAATGTCTTTGGAGCTCACCAGAGGTTGTAAAAAAACCGCCGCAATCAGTACACACGTACGGCTTCTCGCCCGTGTGTGTCCGCATATGCGCTTTGAGATGGCTAGAGGTTGTAAAACAACCACTGCATTCAGTACACACATACGGCTTCTCGCCCGTGTGTGTCCGCATATGTATTTTCAGATTTCCAGCTTCTGTAGAGCAATAGTCGCATTCAGTACATGTAAACGGCTTCTCACCCGTGTGCGTCCGCATATGTCTTTTGAGATGAACAGCTTGTGTGCAGCAATAGTCGCATTTAGTACAGGCGTACGGCTTCTCGCCCGTGTGCGTCCGCAAATGCGATTTGAGTTGGCTAGAGGTTGTAAACAGACTGTAACAATCAGTACACGCATACGGCTTCTCGCCCGTGTGTGTTCGCATATGTTTCTTTAGATCACCAGAGGTTGTACAGTGATAGTCGCATTCCGTACAAGAAAATGGCTTCTCGCCCGTGTGCTTCCGCAAATGTCTTTGGAGAGCGTAAGAGGTTGTACAGCGATAGTCGCATTCCGTACACACATATTGCTTCTTCCTCGTGTGCGTTTGCAGGTGTCTCCTGAGGTCATGATGTCTAGCAAAGCGACTGTCGCACTGAGTACAAGCAAAATCCTTTTCCTTCGATGCTTGTAAACTCGGCGTGCTCTCACGCTGTTCTACTCTTTTTGTCTCCGTCCTGGCGCTCTCGGCTGGCAAAGTCGCTTTGGTACAGTCTGTCAGTGTCGCATTGCGCGCACATGTGGTTGGCCAGTCACGTTCCCTGGAAATTGTCGCCACCGTCGCGACGTTTTCCAGTGTGTAACATTGCTCGCACGCCGGTCGGTCAGCCGATTCCTGCCCTGCACGCCATTCCTTGAAGACCAGCCGTTGGCCATCTATAACTTTAAAAGCAGATCCAAAATGCTGCAGCATCTTGACTCCCGACCTCTTCTCCACAAACGGCTCGGCACTGGCCAGGCGCTGGAACCACAGCGATACTGCGGACGACACCGGCGCGACAGTGTGTCGTGGACGCTTCTGGCTGCTCTGGTTGCCTTCGTCCAGCCGGCGCTTCTTCTGGCGTTTTTTTTGCAATCGCTGCGCATGGCTTTTGCACAGCCTGAAAGCAGTTTGCGAGAATCTGCGGCCCGTATGCAACCTTGGCGGGTGAAACAGCGCTCGCATGCCGGCTGCCAATCTGTCGAACCCGCGCCGAGGCGGTAAAACAAACCTCGGTCGCGCACGCATAAGCTCGCGTCGCCTATCACCCCCACCGCGTCACGGCTGCCGTACTGGCTCACAAAGTGTCGCACGGCGCGGCTGTCCATCCACACCTTTTGTTTCTTTTTATCTGCCCTGTATGCACCGGTTTGTGCCTTGGCTCACACCTTGCCTCTCTGCCTGGTAAACCTCACTTGCGCGGCCCCCCCCCCCCCCCCCCCCACACACACACACACACGCAGCGAGTACCCTTTCCTCCTCCCTCCCCGTCCACGGCCTGCCACAAGCAAGCTATCTTTTATTTTTTTTCCTTGCACTTTCGGTCTGGCCTTTCGTCATCTGTGTGGCTGCCCCCCCCCCCCCCCCCCCCCCCCCACACACACACACATACACACGCAGCGAGTACCCTTTCCTCCTCCCTCCCCGTCCACGACCTGCCACAAGCAAGCTATCTTTTTTTTTTTCCTTGCACTTTTGGTCTGGCCTTTCGTCATCTGTGTGGCTGGCCCCCCCCCCCCCCCCCCATCCCAATTAAAGGGGAGAAAAATGGTGTTGGGGCCGCGACCAGCTAGTTTTTTCTTTTTTCTCCTTCAGAAGGGTGTGGACAATGGAGGACCGGCCCTTCCCTCCCCCCGAAATTTCGGTAGCAGACTGTCACTCTTTAAGGCCCGGCCCCCCCCCCCCCCCCCCCCCCCGTCCCCGCCGTTCTCCCTTGGAAGTGCCGTCACGAAGGCTTCAAGGGGCCCCGTTACGTCATCCGGGACCTTATGTTGCGGAAGCCGTTTGAAGACAGCCTGTGGCTGGCGCCTAACATGGTGCTGCAAGTAGGTTCCCGGCGGGTATGTGATGTCGTGGTGTCCAAGGCTTTCCCCTCCGTCATCGAAGCTCAGGTGGCCCTGCTGAAGCAGCGGAGGCAGCGAAGGCGGCGGCAGCCGCGCCTGCCGTCCTGATATTGAAACAGTTAAAAACATATTTTTGTGGTCTGAGAAGAAATTTTTGCAAGAGAGATTCGTTTAATTATTCTGAGTAAAAAAAAAATCCCAAAAAAAACACTAACCCACAATGTGTTTCTCTCCAACCATTCGGAGCGAGGGGGGGGGGGGGGGGGGCCGCGGCTGTTATAATTTGGCAAAAAAAACAGCGACACGTGAGAGTGGGGGGGACCTTTTTTCACCGAGAAGAAAAAAAAAGTGGAGACGGAGGGGCACAGTGAAGAGAGCGGGAGGACGGGGGCCGCCGGCAAGTCGGGACACAAAAGACGGGGGAGAAACCCCCCGAGAGCCTTTGTTCTTCCTTTGCAAAGAAATACTGTCATCATCTGTACCTTAAAAAAGAATTACATTTCCCTTTCCTCTCCCACCCCCCCCCCCCCCCCCCTCGTCCACACGTCCGTCGTCGCACTCAATGAGCAAGGGCCCCGTGGGTCATACCGTGCACGCTTGCGCGCGGGCCGTCAAGAGGGAGGAGCTGCTTGCCGTGGGCGCTGACCCCAACTTATCACAGACACAGGCAGTCTACATTGATGAATCAAGCCTCGCCAGCGATGTACGAGTAAGCGAACTCGTCGTCGGCGGGCGCGGGCGGTGTATCATTGTTTGTACCGCCTGCATCCATATACCGACCGAGTTAATGGCGTGGCGGACATTTGTCGCCATGTACGTTGGCAGCCTGCCCGGGCTGCCGACAAATAGCGCCCCGCCTACACCGTGGCACTATTTGTCGGCAGCCTGGCGTGTGTTCTACATGTTGCGGGGGGCCAAGCATATCTACATGAAGTACGACACGACACAAGACAACTACACGCGGTTCTCCAAGAGCCAGCTTGACCGCAACGCCGAGTACCAGCGGTGCCTGGCCGTCTATGCCATGTACACGTTCGGGAACCCCACCACCGAACAGACGCTGGAGGAGTGGCTCGTGCATGGTCGGTACGTGCGGGCTAAATTGCCCATGGCGAGTCGCAAGCGCGCCGAATTCATTGCCAAGAATTTTGAAGCCAAGGCCTGGCGCCCAGAGTCCCTGCAGGAGATGCTGCTGTGCGACAAGTTGGAGCCGGGGTGCCTGGCAGCGGCCGTGCGCTGCTGCCCGACGCTGGCTGGGCTGCGCACCCAACTAGCCCTGTCCTTCGTAAGCACAACGCCCGAGCAGGTGCTGGCCAAGCTAGAGGTCCTCCCTCGCGGCGCCATCGACACCAAGAGCGTCGAGATCGGCAACGTAAACGCCCTGATGCCCAACGTAGCCAGGTGCCTGCTATCGCACATCCTGCGCCCCCGCCAGCACGCCTTGGAAAATCTCACGGTGCACGACGTGCGCCTGCCGACGGACGCGACTATGCGCAGCGACGCCCTGCACGGCCTGCGGGCGCATCACACCATCATTCGCAGCTGCAATGTTATCTCCTGCAGGCTCGAGCAGGTGCGGCAAGCCGAGATTACCGACTGCCTGGACCTAGTGTCTGCGGCCCTCTCGACGGCCGACGACTGCTCGCTCACCGCGACCGTCGCGCGGTGCCCCTCGCTCGAGTGGCTCCTACTAACGCCGCCGCGGCGGACTAGGTACGAACCCCCGGCTCCTGTACATGCCCCCAAGAAATGCCGGGCGTTGGTAACGCTGGCCAGCAAGCGGCTAGAGTTTGCCTTTGGCTACACGCGCAGCAACATCGCTGCTACTACCTTTGCCAGTGTCGACCTGGAGCTGACGCCCCTGGCGAACGCGCTGAGTCTTACGTTGAGGGGCGTCCACGCGCCCATCGTGCACGTGCGCGCCGCCAGCGAGGGCAAGGAGGGGCGCCGCGGCTTGACCTGCACGTCACCGCTAGCTTGCAGAAGGGTTGCAAAGTGGTTGTGCATGGCTTAGTCCTCACTTCGGTGGAGCTGGACCGGCTGTGCGCGCTGGACCTTTCGCAGTCTACGCTAGACCCCGAATGTCAGTTCTACGTGCCCGCGGGTGGCGCAGGCAAGGTAGCTCCTCCATCATTGGAGCTCCCGCCGCTCAAGGAGGGGCAAACCCCGCCGGACACCAGTGCGTTGCGGGGTACGTACATTGTGAAAACCGCCGTCGTCGCCTCGTCCTAGCCGTCGGGGGGGGGGGGGGGTCGGGTTTGCCAGCCTCCCCCTTTCTCTCTTCTCTCTTTCTCTCCTCTTCCCCCCCCCCCCTCCGGGTGTCGGTCCCACCCCCTCTACCCCCACACACGCACAACACACTTCTCTTCCCCGCTTCCTCTTTCCCCTCGAAAGGGCGCGCTAACAATGTCCAAAAAAAAAGTAAATAAATATAAAAAATCCCTGACAGAGTTTTAATCTCGGTACTAAGAACTCCGCTTCTTTTTGATTTTTTTAAGTGCTTTTACTTTTTGGGTACACTTGAAAAACCTTCTGGCAGGGCCCGCTTCATTCCCTCGTCCTCCCCGTTGTCCACCATTTCTATGGCGGCAAAGCCTTCCGCTAGGGCCAACAGCCGCTTGGCTACATCGGCTGCATCGCCGTCCCCTCTAGGGGCGGGCGAGGACAAACAGCCGTTTCTGTCAAAAAACGCGTATTCGGCCGCCAGCACGGGCAGATCTAGTTGCCGCAACCTCAACGAGCCGTCGACCTCGCCTGCCGAGATCTTGTTTTCTTGGCACCGCGACTGAAGCAGCAGGCCCCCGGGCTTCTTCTGCTGCTGCAAGCGCAGGCCCCACAGCCAGAAGGTCTGCCGGTCCAGCAAGCGCAGCCCCAGCTCCTTGGCCTCGGCCGTCAGTTCTTCGTTCCGTGTGGCCAGCCCCAGAACACCTCTTCCCCGTCCACTTCGCACCGGAGGCGTATGTCCCCCCGAACCCCAACGTGCGATACCGTTGCCGGCCGCCTATAACAGCGAGCGTGTCGGAACAGTACAGCTACTCGTGGTCATTGTAGCTGAGTGCGTTTGTGTGCAAGTGCTCCGCGACCAGGCGCGTGAAGTAGACGCGCCACCCGGGGACGAGCGCGCCAGTGAACTGCAGAACCCGCTGGGGACCGCGCAAATTGGCCGCCCACAGCAGCGCTTCATTGTTTTCCAGGGCCGACGCGCCGGCGCCCTCGGTCCACGCCTCGGAGCCGAAGCTCAGGCGCACAGCGCACTCCGGCGCCGCACTGTCGTTCTGCAGTAACCGGGGCAGCGGCGTCTCGCGCCTCAGCTGGTAACGCATGGCCCCGGTGTGCGCGGCCTGGTAGGGCCGGAAGCCCTGGCGGCGCCAGAAACGCATCACGGCCGCCGAAAGGCTGTGCAGATACACAAAGCCGGCGTCGGTGTACTGTTCTAGCCGCACGAGCAGCTCGCGGCAAAACCTGCTGCCGACGCCCCGGCCCCGGTAGCGGGAGTGGACTTCGAACAAGTGCACGTAAACCGCGTGGTTGCGGCGTGGCTCCAGCTCCAGCTCCGGCGGGCACTCCTCCTCCGGGCGCTTGCACACCGCCAGCCCCACCAGCTGTTTGTCTTCTGTGCGCTCGTACACGAACAGCAGGTTCGCCTCCGGGTCCTGCAGGTACTCCCAGTGCAGTCCGCACAGCGTCATCCCGCCGTTGACACAGACCAGCTCGTGCAGCGCCCGCGTTTTATTTATCCACTGCACCGTCTATCCGTGGGTTAATGCACTTAGTTGCAACACCCCGTAGCATTTGTGCAGAAAAGAAATCAGCAGCTATATGACGAAAATATTGCATATTACCGTCATAAAAACGGGAAGGGGTACTGTAGGCATCACCCCCCGGATAGCAGGTAAAAAGTACAGTTTTTCGGGTGTCAGGTGACCTAGTTTTTTCCCAGTATTTCAATATCGTTTGGCCGGATTTGACCTAATGCCATTTTAACTGTGGTATGTGGCCGCTTTCTTTTTCGGCTTCACTGAGCTAATATAACGAGACATCATTCTCCTTTGGGGGATTTGTGTCTGGTTGTATTACAGACTTTTTATCGAGCTATCTTCAGGGATTGTAACAGGCATTGATCATTATTGTTCTGATACGGGATCTAACCGTATAACCCGGTTAAATACATGGAGATATTAGTTACCAACATATTACCTAACATTAAATTAAATGTTTGAAGTTATTTATAGTTTTGAAATGTACAATTTTTAATATGATTAGTAAAGTTTAACGGACTCGGACTCAATAATCTATGTGTATTATGCCAGGCTATAGTGACGACCACTCGCCCTCAGGAGAACTTACATATGGATCACATACCTTTTCATAGTTTGATGATACAGATAGATATTAATACATGTATGGTTTATATTTGGCATATCTTTATTACTTAGCCTACGGTGTGACTATCTGAAGTTTGGCAGTGTAACAGCCTCAGAGGACGGTCCGGGGCCGTAAATCCTGAATTCTATTAATATTCCGATTTATTAATAATTAAAACCTATAAAAGGCTAACAGTTACCAGCTTTTTTTTTTTTTTTTTTTTTACTACGTTGTGACCCTATTTACCGTTATTTACGGATCAGCCGGCCCGCCGATAATGATAATTCAACGGCCCGGGTATCTTTCCTTCCGGCAACTGGCGCGGCCTTTTTGTCCTTGGTTCTTCCCTGTGACCCTTTCTCGGTCCAAAAACATTCTTGCGTTCTCACGTTATTTTATAATTAAATATTCAGTGTATACGTTGGTGTGGTACATTTGTTTATTAATACTTATCTGAGAGGTCAGTTTGTGGGTAGGGACCTAATCTTCTTCTCGTCGTATAAGCCTATCTAGACCGTGGGATCGCAGCCCTGTATGTAGTCTAACTGATACATACTTGCTGCGGCCCCCGCTAGATGGGTAGTCAAGTCTGACTATACTTCTCAGAGAGAGTCGGAGGGTCACCAAGGGTACTTATAGTATGTTTCCACTGAAGCTGACGACTTTTAATAGCCTCGGTCGATCTCTATCGGATAACCTATGTATTAGCTATATAGAAACACTCAATCGTGAAGGTAGACATGTAACGTATCGGACAAACTATGTATTAGAGAAACACTCACACATGAAGATAGACATGTTGTATTGGTAATAGAACTCTGGACTCCATTTATGCCACACGGTATCAGTAAGCCAGTGAAATCATAAATGAGGAAGGCTAAACTCGGATTCTACTGCTGAGGAGGGAAACTCAAAGAAAGCGGCAAGCTTGAGCACTGTCAACAGCTGGCAGCATCTCCCCCTCGGAAAGGCGCGCCAGAGTCGATCCACTGACGAATCATGTCCATATCGTCTTGACTTGGGAAGTCTCCTATGGCGGGCATGCGAGAACCTCGCCCGCCTACCTGGAGATGTGTACCAGCCAGCTTGTGGTAGACGTAGGACTTCTCGGCCGAACACGGAGTGATCAAATCCAAGTTAGAGCCTCGCGATGTCACGCGGACGGTGCTGTCGTAAGCGCTCTGACCAGATCCGAGGTCTAGGATGCTGTTTCCGGGGCCACGGAAGCGAAAATTACCAGTCAACCGTATAATGATGCCGTAAATGAGTTCATTTTCAAAAGTAAGCTCTTTAAAATCCTGCAGACGCCGATTTCCATTCTGTTCAGTCTTGCAGGTAACCTCGTCGTTAGAGTCGTAGGGAGCACCGGCGTCGATCCAATCGCGAATCTTCTCCAATTCTGAGTCGCTTGCAGGGTCACCATGTGGCATACGACTTCCTTTACCACCCACCTCGAGATGAGTATCGGCTAGCTTGTGGTAAAGGTAAGAATCGTTGGACGAACATGGTGTGATTAAATTCAAGCCAGATCCTCCTGATGCCACACCGACAGTGTTCTTGTAAGCGCTCTCAGTATCCCCAAGATCCAAGATAGTATAGAGGTTCCCGAATGGTGAAATGCAAGAGCATGCAGCGAGTCCACCCAGATGGGATATATATCATCCACAAAATTCAGGTATGTATGGACTTCACCGTCGAACGTGCCATTTTGTAGAAGCTTTGTTCTGGCGCAGGCCACCAAGGGCGCCAGGGCAAAGAGAGACACATTCTGAAGCATTGAAGGTTCTTTTATGGTTTGGGAAGGTGGTCATCATCAAACTTTATGTGGAAGCCAGAAATGGGGAATCGATCGAGAATCTGAATCGTGATTTTCCATGCTTCTTGTGGGGAAGGTTTTTGACTTAAGGAAAAAAACGGCTTGATTCGCTCGATTAGAGTAATGCTTTTTTTGCATTTCAACCGCAATTTCATTCTCTTGTTGAAACAGAATGCACTCCGTCAGTCTGTCACTTATTGCTGCCATTTAGTTATTCGCTTGCAGAACATTTTATTTTTCTTTCCACGTTGAGTTCAGGCCTTGAACAGGAATCATGGCTGAAGCAATTTTCGAACCAATGGTGTTCCCTCCCTTCTTCTTCTTCTTCTTCTTCTTCTTCTTCTTCTTCTTCTTCTTCTTCTTCTTCTTCTTCTTCTTCTTCTTCTTCTTCTTCTTCTTCTTCTTCTTCTTCTTCTTCTTCTTCTTCTTCTTCTTCTTCTTTTCTTCTTCTTCTTCTTTCTTCTTCTTCTTCTTCTTCTTCTTCTTCTTCTTCTTCTTCTTTCTTCTTCTTCTTCTTCTTCTTCTCTTCTTCTTCTTCTTCTTCTTCTTCTTCTTCTTTTTTTTTTTTTTTTTTTTTTTTTTTTTTTTTTTTTTTTTTTTTTCTTCTTCTTCTTCTTCTTCTTTCTTCTTCTTCTTCTTCTTTCTTCTTCTTCTTCTTCTTCTTCTTCTTCTTCTTCTTCTTCTTCTTTCTTCTTCTTCTTCTTCTTCTTCTTCTTCTTCTTCTTCTTCTTCTTCTTCTTCTTCTTCTTCTTTTCTTCTTCTTCTTCTTTTCTTCTTCTTCTTCTTCTTTTCTTCTTCTTCTTCTTCTTCTTCTTCTTCTTCTTCTTTCTTCTTCTTCTTCTTCTTTTCTTCTTCTTCTTCTTCTTTCTTCTTCTTCTTCTTCTTCTTCTTCTTCTTCTTCTTTTCTTCTTCTTCTT
>WBZZ01006587.1:50000-52500 GCA_019918135.1 Paulinella micropora | reverse complement strand
TATATATATATATATATATATATATATATATATAATGTATGCGTAGGCGAGCATGGTCTTCGTGAGAAATGCGCGGCCCATATATATATATATATATATATATATATATTTCTATCTATAATGTATGTTTAGGCGAGCATGGTCTTCGTGAGAAGTGCGCGGCCCATATAATACTATACATATATATATATATATAATATTATATATATATATATATGTATATATGTAGTATGTATATATATACATACATACATACATACATACATACATACATATATATATATATATATATACATACATACATATATACACATATATATACATATAAATATATGTGTATATATATACATACATATATATATATATATATATATATATATATATATATATATATATATATAATGTATGCGTAGGCGAGCATGGTCTTCGTGAGAAATGCGCGGCCCATATATATATATATATATAAATATATATATATATATGTATATATATGTATGTATGTATACATATATATATATATAATGTATGTGTAGGCGAGCATGGTCTGCGTGAGAAGTGCTCGGCCCAGGCGCGCTTTTTGGCATTCCGACCTCTCCGCGCGCGCCGGACCCCCGGGCTAGTAAACTCTGTGTGTGTATTTGTAATGGATATAGCTTAGATAGGTAGGTGGATAGGTTGGCAGGTAGGTAGGTGGGTAGGTAGGTGGAGAGAGAGCGAGAGAGAGAGAGAGAGAGAGAGAGAGAGAGAGAGAGGCATATTGATTCTATTTGCTATTACTATTACTAATACTATTACTATTACTATTACTATTACGATTACTATTACTATTACTATTATTATTACTATCACTATTACTACTACTATTACTATTCCTATTCATATTCCACTCCTATTCCTATTCCTAGTCCTGTTCCTATTCCCATGAGTTACTTACTATTACTATTACTATTACTATTACTATTACTATTACTTTTACTATTACTATTACTATTACTGTTACTATTCCTATTCCTATTCCTATTCCTATTCCTGTTCCATTCCTATTCCTATTCCTAGTCCTGTTCCTATTCCCATGAGTTACTTACTATTACTATTACTATTACTATTACTATTACTATTACTGTTACTATTACTATTGCTATTACTATTCCTATTCCTATTCCTATTCTTATTATCTATTTCTATTCCTATTCCATTCCTATTCCTATTCCTAGTCCTGTTCCTATTCCCATGAGTTACTTACTACTTACTCTTACTATTACTATGACTGTTACTATTACTATTACTGTTACTGTTACTATTCATATTCCTATTCCTATTCCTATTCCATTCCTATTCCTATTCCTAGTCCTGTTCCTATTCCCATGAGTTACTTACTACTTACTCTTACTATGACTATTACTATGACTATTACTATTACTATCACTGTTACTATTACTATTACTATTACTATTACTATTACTATTACTATTACTATTACTATTACTATTACTAATACTATTCCTATTCCTATTCCTCTTCCTATTCCACTCCTATTCCTATTCTTAGTCCTGTTCCTATTCCCTATTACTATTACTATTACTATTACTATTACTTTTACTGTTACTGTTACTGTTACTATTACTATTACTATTACTATTACTATTACTATTACTATTACTATTACTATTACTGTTACTGTTACTGTTACTATTACTATTACTATTACGATTACAATTACCATGACCATGACCATGACCATGACCATGACCATTACTATTACCATTACTATTACTATTACTATTACTATTACTATTACTATTACTATTACTATAGATAGATAGATAGATAGATATAGATAGATAGATAGATAGATAGATAGATAGATAGATAGATAGATAGATAGATAGATAGATAGATAGATAGAAGTTTTTTGCGCGCTTTCCAGTCATGCGACTGCCATGCATGTACAAGAGTAAGAAGTAAAGAACTCATAGATAGATAGATAGATAGATAGATAGATAGATAGATAGATAGATAGATAGATAGATAGATAGATAGAAGTTTTTAGCGCGCTTTCCAGTCCTGCTGACTGCCATGCATGTACAAGAGTAAGAAGACTCATGGGAATAGGAACAGGAACAGCAACAGGAATAGGAATGATATAGTAATAGTAATAGTAAGTATCTATCTATCTATCTATCTATCTATCTATCTATCTATCTATCTATCTATCTATCTATCTATCTATCTATCTATCTATCTATCTATGTATCTATCTATCTATCTATCTATCTATCTATCTATCTATCTATCTATCTATCTATCTATCTATCTATCTATATCTATCTATATCTATCTATCTATCTATCTATCTATCTATATATCTATCTATCTATCTATCTATCTATCTATCTATCTATCTATCTATCCATCTATCTATCTGCCTATCTATCTACCTACCTACCTACCTACCTACCTACCTACCTACCTACCTACCTACCTGCCTACCTACCATCTA